>JANHZU010007328.1:0-23193 GCA_032468055.1 Acrochordus granulatus | reverse complement strand
GAGAGAGGGCGAGCGAGAGAGAGCAAGAGAGAGAGAGAGAGGGCGAGCGAGAGAGAGCGAGAGAGAGAGAGAGAGGGCGAGCGAGAGAGAGCAAGAGAGAGAGAGAGAGGGCGAGCGAGAGAGAGCAAGAGAGAGAGAGAGAGAGATCCAGTGGACGTAGAGCATTCCCCCCCTTAAATGTCTCCCTTTGAGAAATACGCATTCCGGATAGGAGTTGAAACGTTTCCCTATAACACAGTAAAACTCCAGTTGCCTTTTTAAGAAAGTTTGCAAAAATTTTTTTTTTTTTTTCAATTTCGCTACTCTCTCCAACAGTTGGGCTGATACTTCGCTTTTACTGAACGCTGGATCTGTGAACTGCCTCTTTTATAATTTTTTTTGAAGACGGACTCATCAAGCTTTGGTACTTGTGTCTACAGTAATATCCGCTCTGGATTGGCAAAGCATTAATTAATCATTAGGACTCCCCATTTGCAGATGACATTTAGAAAAATCAGATCTTCGCAGAGTAGCAAATTAAAGGCCAAGGATTGGATCATACACTGTGCAAAGGCATGGGCTATTTAGCATTATATATTAACAGCTGTGCACACACATCATACTCCATAAATTCAAGCACACTGTATCATGGCTTGTATAAGCTGAATGTGCACAAGACTAGGTTTACTTTAGAGTTTTGGAGTTTAACCACATTTGGTTAGTAACTACAATGTAGCGTATACTGTGTTTTCAAACTTTTTTAGCAAAATACCCATATGAGATTAAACCAAAACAAACTTTTTATAGATAAATGTAAATCACATTGTTCTCTGCTTTTTACAAGTTTCCAAAAAGGATATGGAGTAATTATATTTATTTTTGATTTTGAATGTTTATGTTGAGCTGCCTAAGGAAGACTCCCTCTTCCTAAAATAATAATAAAGTCTTATAATAAAATATATAATAATAACATTATAATAAAATATAATAACTTATTATACAATATATAATAAAATCTTATAATAAAATAGTCTTCCTAAACGATCAAATAAAGACCAATAATACCTTTGATGTTAATAAAGAACCTTAAATGTTATTTTCATGTACCATGAATTTAATTTGTTTGCACCAAAGTGTTGCTTGCAATGGATAGTACTGTAAACAATGAAGTGTATATACCAAATTTGCAAAAAGAGGGAGGACATGTTGAATATTGGAAGACATCGCAGTTGACAGTCTGAGTAAATGGTTGCTAATTACAAATAACTTGCAGTAGTTTTGTCTAGCCCTTTGTATATGATGGAAAAAAATCCCACACATTTTGCACTGTTTCCAGTTGTGAACAAGCAAATATCATGAGTGATAATCTGTTGTAAAACTAATTAACACAGATCTCAATGTGGTTGAATTATATGTTTTAAAAAAAATACTTTTAACAGCCCCCCAAAAAAAGCAAAAGGGGCTTTCATCCATTATACGAAATGGGACACACTGAGCTACTGCAAAGATTTTCCACAACTTGAATGTAGCAGGACAAATGTTTTGGAAAGAGGTGAAGGGTTATGATGGAATTGCTAAAAAAATCTAGATCTAAGTGACCTAGTTGATGAACTCAGTAGCAGGGCTAATGGCTTAGGCCAAAGGGAGAAGGAGCACTGTTAATTTCTCAGCTTTTGGCACCTTTGGCTTGCCAGTTACTGAGGCCGACACACTACAGTGGCAGCAATCTTGTATTGAAATTGGTCTAGCGCTTCAGGCACCAGGCTAGAAACCAGGGGACTATGAGTTCTAGTCCCACCTTTGGCAGTGAATTGAGCCATTCTCTCTGTCTTCACTGGGTGGGGAAAATAGAGGAGGGGGTATTGTGGGATTTATAAAAGTAAGAAAAGGAGAGATAAAAACCCTAAAAAGTAACTTAACATTGAACTTAAAAATTAAGCCATGCCAAAAGCCCATATTATGGCTGAGCCCAGTGTTTCTCAGCCTTAGGAGCTCTCAGATTGTTGGCTTCAGTGCCGAGAATTCCCCAACCTCTCGATCAGCCAGCTTTGAGCAGCATTTCATTCCTATTTTCACATCACCAAATTTCTGCCCAGGGTTGGCCGCTTCAAACGCTCGGAGGAAGTCTCCACGGATCACCCATGCAAAAATAAAAATCGGGATTTGAAACTGCGGGGGGCGCGTTTGGAAAATAGCATTCCCCCCGTTGCATCCCACATGGCCTGGTGAACCCAAACGCTTGCAGCAATTTTGAGGCCTTTTGAGCACTTTTCAGAAGCATCTTATTGCGAAGCGCTTTGAGCGGTTGCTTCCGAGGAGGCCGCTTTTCAAAATGCGCTCCCCCCAAAAGTGTCTCCACCGGTGACTGCGCGCGCCGCTGTTTTGCAAAAATCAGGCCTGGGGGTCTCGTGGAGTGCGGGCTCCCACGCTCGAGGGGGGCGTGGCCGGGAAATGACGTCAGCGCCTGGCTCACGTGCGGCCGGTGTTGTGACGGCCTCACAACCGCCGGCGTTGCGACTCGTCCCGCTGTGAAGTGGGGGGAGTCGGAAGGTGGAAGGGATGGGAGATCCTCCTTCCTCCGCCCCCCGCCCCTCATTCACGTGGAGAGGTCCGGGAATGTCGCCGAGCGGGCGGCAGTTGCTATAGAAAAAGAAGGGGACATAAGTGCTTCCGGGGCGCCCGCCTCCAACCCGGAAGCGCCTCCCTACAGGGTTGCCAGCGGGAAGATGGCGGCGGAGGAGCCTCAACAACAGCCGGAGCCCATCGGAGGTGACACGGACGGTGAGAGGCGACGCTGGGGGGGATGCCGGGCCTCGGCTTCGGTTGGAGGCGTGCGTTGGGCGTAGTAACTCGGGCAAAGCCACCTTTCGGCTCGGAAGCGTTAATCCTGGGGGAGGGAACGGAGCCTCTTTTTTCCGAAGACCCCCTCCAGAAACGCCGCCGCTGCCCTCTTCCTCCCCTTCCCGTTCAGCTCCGTCTCCTTAGCAACGGGGCGTTCGGGTGGGGAGGGGCTCCTTGCCGCCCTCGGTCTCCTGGGAAACGGCACCCAGCTCCTCAAAGGCCGGGCCCTGCGCCTCGGTCACCATGGAAACTCCCCGCCCGGCCCTCCTGGGGAGAAGGGGCTCGTCACCTGGTCGGGACTGCAGTTCCCATCCGCCACGACCAGCCTGGCCATCTCACGGGGGAAGACGGGAGCTGCCGTCCGCCATGCTGGGCCGGAGAGAGGCCATGGGGTGCTTGGGAAGGAGGGAGGCCTCGATCCCTGTCTCGGAAAAGCTTGGCTTGGGTGTGGATCCCAACGGGATGAGTCCCATGGCTGGGCAACTCGCTCAAAAATCCCGATGTTTGCATGTGCTCAACTTGGCTGCTTCTAACCTTGGTTTGTTCCTTTGGAGACTTAGCATCCTCCCCCATTGCCCTTTACCCCCAAATATTAGGAGATAAAACGTAGCCCCAGTTCTCCCTCAAAATAAATTGCAAGCTCTTTTTTTCTGATTCCTCTACCCCCAAAACCCCTGTGGCATTCATTTGCAGTCTGGTATCTGGGTGATGCAAAGTCATGTGGGAACCCTGCGATTGTCTTAACAGGTTCTGTGTATAGGCTACTACATTACACCATGATACAGTTTTTTTAATACTGAATTTGTTAAAATGAGTGCAGAACTGTTTTGTTGACCTATGTTTTGAGCTATGCTGAAAAAAGATGGCTGTGGGTTATTTCAGATTTTAGGCCATCTGATTTAATCATGATTTATTTGTTGAGATATAGTATGTTATGTGAACGCAGCTATTATTTTTAAGAAACTGAGGATTAGTGGGTCAGCACGTTGTGTAAAAACACCCAGGAATACCTTTTCCTTTTTATCCTCAATCTCTTTATATAGTGTCTGCTGACATTCCCCACACCTCAAACTTTTCAAGACTTCAGTTTTTGTTAAAAATGTTTTTTAAAAATGTAATTTTGCATTGCAAGTTGGTGGGCTACAAGCAACAGGAGGTTTGATTTTGAATAGAATATTATGAATTGGCTTGGGGTGAAACTGAATTTTACTGTGCTTATAAAACCCTGGCCAAAAGGTGGCAGACCAGCCCAGTTCTATCTTTACTATTAATGTGTGTGTTATAGATATGATTAAGTTGGTCATCTTTTTCAGTATTAATAAAGAGCATTATGTGAAAATTAACCAAATTCAGGATCAATGTGGAAATGAGCATCTTTGGGCCCATATGGTTCTAACTGTGCCACATAGAAAAATGTGACTTGAAATAGTGGAATAAATGGTAAAGAGCATAAAGTAATGAAATGGAAGAAAGAAAAATGGGCAAAATATAATAAATTTGAATGAAGGTGACTTTTGTGTGAAGTTGAATACATTTTAATGAAGGAGGTGTAGAAATATGGAACTGAAAATTAATGTAATAAAGAGCAAGGTTTGAAAGTAAAAATGAAGTGAACAGTTGCATTGCCTACATAAATGGTGAAAAGATAGAAGTAATAAATTAATCTGGGTACCTTGGTTGAATGTTTTATAAAAGAGAAATGGACAGAGAGATTTTAAAAGATTGAATGAATGGGTATCAAATAGTTGTGGGTTGAATAAAAGTGAGTGATCAATGGTTTGACCATATAGAGACAATAAGGATTATGAAACAGAAATACAAAGGTACAGTCGTGTGAAAAAGAAAGAAGTTTTACGTATCAGTTCTATAGTGTGAGGACATAATAAAAACCATATAATCCTTAGCCATTCTTAAAAGGAGGTAAATACTACCTCAGATGAATAACAGTGCATGGCATATTATACCATGTCATAATTTATTTTATTTTATTATTTAATTTATGTGCCACCAAAATCCGGAGACTCTCGGCGGCTAACAAAAACAATTCTAAAAACCTTAATTAAAAACATTTAAAAAAAATGAAATAAAATAAAACATTAAAATAAAAATAGGAATTCTTTTATGTATACTTTTTCACATGACTGTATTTGTGTGAATGTAATGTGGGTTGTGAGTGTGTATTCAGAAAAGCATGTTCAGTTGGAGTTGATGAGATCCTCAGAAGGAGAGAGGCGAGGCGTTTTCTGCGAAAGCAGAAAAAGCAATGTATGAAGAGGGGGTGGCTGTGATGGAAGCAGCAGTGGTTTTAAGAGCAGTAAAATATTGACCAGAACAAGAGATGTTGCTGATTTTAAACGTGATCTCTATTTTTTTCTTTTTTATCTCAGACTTTCAATTCCTTTGCTTACTACTACATACAGTCTTTTTGTGCTTTGCACAAGTTTACTGAGCCCAAGAATGAATAGTATGATGGGTATGTACTTGATTGAAGTTTTATGTATTAGCTGCCTGCACTTTTGTTAAAAGTGAAGTCTGTCAGGCTCAATTCTTGATGACTTCATGTAGTTTTCTTGGTTTCATTAGTATAGAAATGGTCTGCCATTATGTTTTTTTCCTCTCATTTAAGGACTAATCTGAGCCCAGCAAGATCAGGTGTTCCCATCTGCCTTGTGTTTTTAAGTGATCTAATCAACAGTAATTAAGTAATTTTCTATTTATGTCCATATTCGGAAAATCTTTGTCTGCTCTTGAAGTGGAATCAGACTTTGGTAGAGAGAGGCATTGGATTGAATGTTGCATGTGATTGGCTGTGCACTTTTGTTCCAGCTTTTCTGGAAGAAATCTGTTTTCCTCCAGAATGAATTATGGATGGTTGGAATTCATCACTCGGAAGGCTCAAGATTGGAGAAATCTGCTTTATCCTGCCTGCTGTTGATAAATAAAAGTTAGCATTTTGCTTCTTAAAGCCTTCAGGTTCTGCTTAATTTCAGAGACCAATAAGCAGCCTGCTACATTTTTCGGATGTTTTGAGTTATTTTTTTTCTCTGTTGCAACTGTCCTAGTTTGCTCAGGAAAATATATTGCGTCCCCTTCTTAAATGTGTCTTGCATGTGCTTCCTGTCTGTGGATTTTTTTTAAAAAAATAACGCTCTTAACTGAAGAATCTGATTGAGTGTCATCAGGTCCAGGATTTGGGTGGCAAGTCTTGCATCCAATTTTGCCAGCCTTCTGTCATCTGGGAGGCATCAGGGGCTGCGCAGGAGGAAGAGAGCTGCAGTTGTCTGTTCGTGCTTCATTGCAGCACTTCCCAGCAGGCTGGGAGCCTGGGCATCTCTCTGCCAGTGATGTACAACATGGAATGGCCCCAGATCAGGTTTCATGGTGTTCTGCAGCCTTGGCAGCTGCTGTGTGTAAAACAGTACCAGAGCAAACACCGTTGCCTGGCTGTGTTGCAAAGCAGGTTGCTTTTGCGTGAGAGCAGCACAAGAGTGGAACGCTTGATTTCAACGGCAGCTGAGTTCGGGGTTTCCGATGGACCCCACCCTGTCACCTGGCCCTGAAAGGGAAACTGCTCGGAGAGCGTTTTATCCAAGGCAGCTTCTCATCTTTGCTGCGGGATGGGCCACTTGTTCAGCTATAGGATCTCAGTGTCGCAAAGGGAGTTGCAGGCACATGTGCTGTAGAAAAGGTGGGATTTATGACATGTTGGTGGATGTTTCTAAAATTGCTTTTTTATCTCAAGTTTGGAGAAGCCGATCTTGGCACTGGAAGCTAAGGTGCATATTTTGATATAACGGTCAATTAAACTTTAATGTAGGAAAGAGATGATGGCACCTTGGATGTAAGGTATGAGACAAAAATAAAGTGAGTTGCCTCTTCCAATATTTTGTATTACAGTTCAATTGTCTTAATTACAGTCTTCCATATCCATTAGAGATGTATTCTATTTAAATGTGTTTATTTTTTTTAAATATTGCCTTGTTTCTTGTCTTTTGGCTTTTTTTGCTGTTAGTTTCTTGCTTTTTGTTGTCAACTCACTTTTAGTTCATCTCCATACCTGTGAAACCCCTGGTCATGATTCTTGGATATTATTCACATCTGGAAGGGCCAAGGTTAGAGGGTCTGGAAGAGCATCTGTTTTTCCCTTTAACCTCTGTGCAGGATGATGACTGTAAATCCTCTGTTGAGTTGCAGCTGGTATGGTAGGACTTTTCTCAGTCTCTTTGTTCTCTCCAATTTCAGGAGTGAATTGTTTGGCCTATGATGAAGCCATAATGGCTCAACAGGACCGCATTCAGCAGGAGGTGAGCACTTGAGTGTGTGGGCATGGCCTACTTGGATTGACCTACTTGGTCTTCTGTTTCATGGCTCTAGCAGGGACCCACCCAAATTGTACATATTTGTAGAGACTCTCGAGCTAAAGTTAAGAGATTCCTCTGCCTTGCATTCGTGTTAATGTCATTTCCTTGAACCAGGATCCTCCATAACTTCCGAAGAGTATTTCCTTTCCTCTCAAATCTGCAAAATGCCCAAAGGAAAGAGCTATGTATACAGACAGTCCTCAACTTACAACAGGTTCCTTAGTGACTGAAATTACAGTGGACCCTTCAAAGGTTCTTATAGCCTGGTTTCAATTACGATGGCCAACCCCCCATGGTCACGTGGCTTCATTTGCAGCCATTTGCAGCATCCCGGGTTTACTTCCGGTTGTTGGCAAAAACAAACAATAATGACCATAGTGATTCACTTCATGACCACTCCAAAAAGGCTTCATAAAATTGTAAGTCGAGGACTATTTATATGGTGTATTTCCCAGTCTTGATGAGTGACAGCAAAATCAAATGACCTCTCTTTGCAATGTGCATGTTTAGACGTTATCTGAGGCATTTAGATAGAATTGCTTATCAGAGATAGAGAAACTGGATTTATTTCAGTTGCTGCACTGGGTGGCTGTGTTGATTCAGAGAGAGGGAAAGGACAGATTCAGGTTGAACAGGGTTGTGAGTACGAACAACTAAAATATCACCTAATTGTATCCAAGTTGGCCATGTCTTTGGAACCCTCAGCAGTCTGTGTGGTACGTAAAGGAGGAAAAGTCCTAAGAACGTAGGGTGAGCTGAGCCGGGTCAGGGTTTCCCTTCCAGCGTTCTCTACCCATAGGGACCAGCCCGATTCCTCTTTGAAGCTTCCAGAGAGGAGAGGCAATGCGACTTACCCAGGTGTTGTTCCCAGCAACTGCAATTGGAAAATAGGCTACCTTTCTCCTCTTCTTCTGGAGGAAACATTTGGCCGCAGTGATGTTACCTTATTCGCCTATAGTTGGCCCCCATTTGGCAGCCACGGCTTCATTTTAAAATTTCTCTAGCATTTATTTTTCAGAAAGTAAAAAGGCTGTGCTAACAAATTCTGTTTTTGTTTTTTTGCAAACAGACTCCCTTTCTTTGTCCCAGAGCCCTGCATAATTTTTATACAGTTCTAGTATATCTCTCCTGCCCCCTCAGTCATTTTGGTTGCCAAGTATTAGGTCAGATGTGGTGACCGCAAGGTCTGCACTTAGATTCAGTTTCAAGATGGAAATGGAAGGGAAAGAAAAGTTGTACAGGATGAAGAAACAGAGTCTGGCAGAGACAACCCAGTAAAAGCCTTTGTGTGGGTTTTTGGTTTGGCAAAAAAAAAGAGAGAGAAAGACTGTTGTATCTGCAACAGGAGAGATGAATTTGGATTCGTAGTTCACTCAGCTAATCGGCTAAATCATCATCTTACGTCATGGATTTCAACAAGGCTTCCAATTTGTGAAGTCGTATAGTTTTAGAATTAGTTGCAAAAACAACCATACAGCATTTGTTTGTGATGCTTTGAACCAATGTTTAATCCAGTTTACGTTGGGATCTGGTCACCTCTGCCATGCTTCCTGCACACCAGATCAAATGTGAAATTGAAAGTTGCTCTCTGCTTCTAACTGTCCCAAACTAAGGAGATAAAGCAAAGTCTCTAGAAACACATTTTGTAGAAAAAAATGTTTGCTGTTCGTTTTGCTTAGTCTATTTCCGTGTTTCTCAACTTTGGCAATTTAAAGGTGTGTGGACTTCGATTCCCAGAATTCTTCAGCCAGCTGTGCTGGGAATTCTTGGAGCTGAAGTCCACATGTCTTCAAGTTGCCACAGTTTAGAAACAGTGGCTTGTGATCTGAACAGTAATTATATGTTGTTCTGTAAGTCCGTTTAAGCATATAAAAGGATTCTTTGTGTGCATTATGTTATGCTAAACCTGTAGCATCTGATGCCTGGTGATAAACTGAACATATTTGATCCCAAAGTTCCATATTTTTACCCTCAGTTCATTCCTTTTGTAAAAGGAGCCATTGTTATGAAAAAGTCTAAACTTCCTGGTCTCTGAATCTTACATGCCAGGCTGTTTCTTTGTAGATTGCTGTCCAGAACCCTTTAGTCTCAGAAAGGATGGAGCTGACTGTCCTCTATAAGGAATATGCTGATGATGACCATATATACCAGCAGAAGATCAAGGTGAGAACACCTGGATCCAACTCTTCACATGCGGAGTCAGAGGATGCATCCTCTGGGAGGAAAATCTCAGTTTTGTTGGCTGTTTAACCTAGATATAATAATATCTATTATATAATATAATATAATAATAGATGAATAAAAGGGTGGTAGGTCAGAGAAGAGGCTCATAAAATGAGGTCTGGTATGAAAAAAGAATGGAGAGTTTTGATTTTGGGAGAAAAACAGGATTTGTCTTGCCCAATCAATTGGGAGGACAGTTGATGACGAGCAAGTTCTTATACATGGAATTTCTTCCACTGTGCTGTAGTGCTGGGTGTTAGTAGCACTGAAAGAGAAAATACATGGAGGAGAATAATGGCTGCCTTAGGCAGGAAGGCATTTTGGCCCTTTAGGTTTCACTCCGCAGTCCACATGTCTGCAGACATCTAGGGAAGAGTGTGGTGTCAAACAGGAGCAGGCCTGTTGCTAATAGGGGGAGATGGCAAATCTGCCAGAGTCCTAGCATTCCCTCTCCACCGGTTGAAGGGGCTGCAACTTGGCAAGACTTGGGGCTTCCAGGCTTTGGGGACTGGCATGTAAGAAAGAGACGTGTGAGTGTAGAGGACATCTATCAGATGGGAATTCAGAGGTTTTGAGGCTATTTAAGACGCTCCCTTTTTACACTACATAGTAATGGGGTAGCTGTGGATCAGCTAGACAAAGCCACAGTTGTGTCTGCAAAGCATTCCCCTGCAAAATAGGAAGTAGACAAATGGATAGTGTGAGTTGAAATATACTGTATTCCCTTAAAAGGAGGATGACCCTGAAATTAAGACAACCCTGACTCTCAGAGGGGAATACAAGATAGACAGAAAAATCCCTTTACATCCATGACTGTGTTCTTGGCAATTTAAACTCAGCCTTCCATTTTAAAGGTTGAATTATTGCGGGAACAAAGCAGTCTTCCTGATAAATACAGGGCATTGCTTTTGTGTAGAGTGGGTTTTATTGGGCAGACTTAAGGCAGCTTAGCTGGGCATTAGGGGCTGGGAGCTCCCAGACCAGAGCAGGGAGGCTAAGCTCCCTCTCTGCTCTTCTCCCGGCGCAGGATCTGCTGAAGAAGTATTCATACATTCGGAAAACGAGACCGGATGGGAACTGCTTCTACCGAGCATTTGGCTTTTCCCACCTGGAGGCTCTACTAGAAGATGGCAAGGAGCTGCAGCGGTAGGTTTGGAAATCCTGGGGTGAGGAGAAGGGGAAGGTGAATCACGGTGCCCCGAAGGCCAGCAGCATTTAGGGTGCCAGCAAAATGCAGAAATTCACACTGGGATTTCATTTCAGCTTCAAAGAAATGGCGGCAAAAAGCAAGGATGTACTGGTTGCCCAGGGCTTCACAGAATTCACCATTGAGGACTTTCATAACACGGTACGGCCTGCTTCCGCATCCTTGCATTTGAAGGACACTACCAACCAGGCTGGCTGGGGATGATGGGAGTTGTAGGCTAACCCTTTCAGAGGAAGGGGGGGAAGGCTGGAGTGGGTTGTGGACAAAAATCCCAGGAGGTGGTATTGTGTAGAAGAGTTCAGGATTCGATGCAGTCAGCTGAGGAACATCAGTGATGCAAAAATTCTTTTTGTTGCTGGGACTCTGTTTTTGCCAAAGGCAGACTATTTTCAAAGAAAACCAAGGAAAACGTGCAGCAAAATGAGAAGCGAAAGGATTATTATAATGGTACATCGCAGACTTCTTCTTTGAATCCCTGCAGTTCATGGATCTGATAGAACAAGTGGAGAAACAGACCACCGTTGCGGAGCTGTTGGCCTCCTTCAATGACCAGAGCACCTCAGATTACCTCGTCGTCTACCTTCGGCTGCTCACGTCCGGCTACTTGCAACGGGAGAACAAGTTTTTTGAGCACTTCATTGAGGGAGGACGGAGCATAAAGGAGTTTTGCCAGCAGGTTAGGGGCCAGGGGGGCTCTAAGGAAATGAATAATTGTGGCTTGGGGGGGCAGGAAGGCAGAGCCAAATCCAGCCCCTGAACAAGCACTGCATTCCTTCCAGGTTAGGACCCTATTTAGAGATACTACCTTCTCCCAATCTTATTTAGAAGTCTCTGCAATCACAGCTTTATTGCGACAGAGTTTCTAGTCCTCATGATAGAGAGGAAGGAAGAGTTGCGTTTGCTCATGTGCTTTGAGCAGCCTTGGAGGGATTAAAAATTTCAACGTCCTGAAAACTGAAACACTAATTGTTTGGCCTATTCAAGATCAATGTTTTTCTACCCTGGCAGCTTTCAAGTCCTGCATGGACTTCAATTCCCAGAGCCAGCCATGAGTCCACACATCTTAAAACCGCCATGGTTAAGAAACACTGTTCTAGGGATAAGGATATGACCCTGGATCATCTGTGATTATTGGCAATAGATTGGCCATGATAGGTCTAAGTCATACTTGCAGTGATACCATTTAGCAAGTGGTAAATGGTAGGAGATGTGTGTGTGTTGGGCCCAGCAAAAGCTTTGCCCTCCTCCTTTGGAAGGACTGCACCAACATGGAGGGTAGGGAGAATGCTCCATGCAGGAAGAGCCATGACTGGGCCTTGTAGCCTGTCAACAGGCCAGCAAGCAAAGATTCCCAAAATGGCTGGGCTTTAGCTGCCATCATCTCCCAACAAGGAAGGCATTGTGTAAATTATCCAGAGCCCCAGGGTGGTGGTGGGCACCAAGTTCTTTTTCCATGGATGGGTCCAAGAGCAGTATTCCAAAGATCTTGCTCTTGCTTGAGACCAGGCAGAAAACTGGGGCCACCTGCCCCTGCGGGGTAAATGAGAGCTGGTATCTGAGGCCACTCTTGGCAGCCTGGAAGCCTCCACAGGTCCAGCCTTGAAAAGCAAACCTGTGTTTCTAGTCCTCCTGAAGGCAGGACAGCTGCAAGGGCAGCCTTCTGCCAGCCAAAGGTTGGGTGGGATGTGCCTCCTTCTCAGTGCCTGCTTGGTGGCTCAACGCCTCTGTCTCCCCCTCTCTTCCAGGAAGTGGAGCCCATGTGTAAGGAGAGTGACCACATCCACATAATTGCCCTGGCTCAAGCCCTCAACGTCTCCATCCTGGTGGAGTACATGGATCGGGGCGAGGGCGGCACCACCAACCCCCACATCTTCCCCGAAGGCTCGGAGCCCAAAGTGTATCTACTGTATAGACCGGGACACTACGACATCCTGTACAAATAGAGGGTCAAGAGTGAGGCAGGTGGCTGGTCAGACAGCCCCCCCTTCTCTCTCTCTCTTTTTCTCCCTCCTCTCCCTCCCTGTTCCCCCCGTCTGCCCCCCTGGCATTCCCCGCCTCACCCATGTTTTCCCACCACCCACCGGGCAGCATCGTCTGTGCTTGTAAATGGTGATCGTTCCTGCTGCCCATCTCACTCACTTGGTTTATTATTATATATTTTTCCCTCCTTTTGTTGTTACACTCACACGTTTCTGTGTTTTATTAAAGGGGATGCCAGTGAAACAATCTCTTTTCCTCTCTAGTGTTCATGAGATGGAAAGCCTTCTGCCCTTGCAGGCGATGGAGTTTCCTCTGCACAAACCTAAAGAGTATACTAGCAACCAGCCCTCTTTTGAAAAAATCATTCTTAGTAGGTTGCACGCAGCAAAGTCCTAGTCCTCAGGGTGACAGGGAAATGCAGTTTTTTGGAATTGTGTAGATAATACCTGCTGAACTCTGGATGGAGCTTCCAACTTCCAAGAGACCAGCTGATTACACCTTTTGTGGAGGTCAGTCCTCTTGTTTCTTTGCTCTCCAATTTCTCAGCAGCCTCTTCCGGGATATACTGTATAATGTTAACAGAGACCCTAGATTCAAATTCCTTCTGTATCAAACACATTCTTCTTATTTTTAAATTAAGCCTGTCATCTATTGTGTGGGCTGGACAGAGTGAGTCCTTTTCTATGAGGGGAAGTGGAAATCTGATTAAAGTCATGATCTGGGACAGTTGCTCTGTGGCTGAAGGCTTAGCTGGAGGTCCTGGCCACCAACCTAGGAGAAAATTTAGCAATGTAGGAAGTCATAAACTGCATAATAGAAGCAGCAACTGCCAGTCAGGACTCTTAAGGTAGAAGGCTCCATTTTTGTGACACTTCCCAATTGGCTTTACCAGGAGCCTGTCCTCTGAGGATGCTCATGTGTGCTGCCCAACGGTAAAAGGTGCAGATTTATAGAGGAATGTCTGCTTGTGTAGGCCCCAGAAGAACCACAGGATGGCAAGTTGCTTGCATTCTCCTTTGTCTAGAAAGCTGGAAGGCTGGGCATGTTCCTTTGAAAGCCTTTGCATTAGGAAATGGTTAAAGAGGAGGAGCTCAGCTGGAGCTGCCATTCATGGTTTGATCCTGCATGGGTCTGGCCTGCTTTGCTAGTGAATCTACTGGGCAGTGCCCTTTGGCTCTCTAAAACCTCTTGTCCTGCTAGTCTTTCTAACCCTTGGCTCATATTTTGTCCCTCTTTTTTTCCTTCTGCTGCTGTCGCCAGGGGATATTTTATGTTATAAAAATGGTTCTTTGGATTCTCTAGGATGGGGACCCCAATTAAAGCAGCCCCTCTCAGAGACAGCTGGGATGAGGACAGGTGCTTCACGTCCATGTCTTCCATCCCCCCCCAGCAGACACCTGCAGCTGTTTTTGCATCATTTCCCCAGGGCCAACCCTTGGCAAATGGCCAGTGGCAAGGAGCAACTATCTGCACATTTGTGCCATGATGCCAAAGTGAGCAGAAAAGTCTCTGCTTCAGATCTTTTGTTCTGATTCTCTTAAGAGATAGGAACGATGCCTTTCTTTTTTTTTAACTGCTTTGTCTGTAGCTCAAAATTGCTAGTCATAGCAAATTTTCTGCCAAAGGAGGGTTTTTATTTTTAAGTGGAAATTCTCAGTAGCTTAAATATAGCCAGGAAATGGGGAAGTGCCCCCTTCTATTATTCACAAGTTGTAGATTAAGTAGGTAGGTGAATTCAGTTCAATGATACGTTTGTATGTGTTTCACACAAAATTGGAGTCCTGCTTCTGCCCACCCACTTTCATCCCTCTATGTGATTTTACATGCACGACTGGATTGTCTTTGCATTTTTATTCTGGAATTGTGGCCGATTGTGCCTGGGGAAGGATGAGTGTTTTTTCTGGCTCTCCCCCTTTGAAATGATCCGGAATCTCCTTCTGCAGAGGAATGGGAGGATTCGCAGGCAGCACCCTTAGAGCTTTGAGGATGGGCTTTCTCCACAGGAATCTACTGGGAAGAAGCAAGGAAAGATCAGCCTGCTCAGGTGGCAACTGCCCTCCACTACAGCGTTGCCACATTTGAGCCTATGTTGCCAAAAAAATACCGTGGATCTGTGTTGCACCTCCTGAGGGAAAAGGGCAAGGTGTGAAATGGAATGCTTCCTTTCTTCAGAAATGGAAAAAAGCTATGTGTGAACTTAACACCAACATCAAACTTTACCCGTAAGAGTTTGGGTAGTGCAGAGAAATACAGCCAACCATTTTTCCTTCCTGTCATTCCTTTCTTAAATTTCTACTTCTTCCTTCATCAAGATTGATTTAGACCCGTAGTTTAGTTTTCCCCAAACTTGGGAATTTTGTGCCCATTATGAGCCATGCCTCAGTCCTGTCCTTTACCCTCTTCCTGTAATTTGCCACTTCTGAATCTCTACTGGTTGAGGAATGCAAGCTAGACAGCCTGGTTTTGTAGCTAGTTGCGCAACTGGCAGGAAGTGTGAAAAGTGTGGGGAAAAATGACTTGTATTTTGCTGGGGTAGGGAGGAGACCAACCAGAAAGGCTAAAATACTAAGAGCCTTTCATGAAACATGCCAGAATGCAGACCAAAAAGTGCGGGGAGAATTACTCTGCTTCCGCAGAATCTCTCTGTAGCTGATTGAGTGTAAAAAAGAGATACAGGTCAGGAGATCTGTTTGTGGGTCTCCTGCATCTTTCACACCTTGGCCCAAAAGAAACAGCAGTTTAGTGAGCGAAAAACAAGCTAGGAAGTTGTTAGGGCTAAATCACAGCATGCATTTCCTATGTTGCACTGCACACAATGCTGGGAAATGCTTACCCCCTTCAGAGCATGGAAGGTGTGGGGTCAAGCTGGAAATGAGAGGAAGGAAATGAGGATTCCCAGAAAGCCACTGTCCTTTCAATCTCTCAATCCATCACCCTTCCTCACCACTTAAATCAGTATTTCTGAACCTTAGCAACTTTAAGATGTGTAGACTTCAACTCCCGGAATTGAAGTCCACACATCTTAAAAGTTGCCAAGGTTCAGGAACACTGATCTAGATGGAGGGCCCAACCAGTGACTCACCAGTGGGAAAGAACCGGGGCAGCTTCTCCTTGTAGATTTCATCATCCTTCTCCAGGAAGACGCAGATGATAAGTCTCTCGACCTGTCCAAGGTACAACCATTCTTAGGAGGAGGGAGAACTTGGGGGTGAGGATGGCAGCTGTCAATTTTGTGGGTTTCCTTTTATGCAGTGCTTGCCACTGGCACAACAGGGTGAAGGATCCTGTCCTTATTTCAGTCTGGGCGGATTTGAAGTTTTTCCTTTAGTGGCAGGGGTGGTTCTAGTTGTCTTTCACCACTTACGGCAAGCAGTTTTTAAATTTCTCAAGAGCTGAGTTTGTATTCTGCTTCCCTAGTTACCATCTTCAGAGTGATTTCTAATACACTTTTTTCTGTGCTGTTGTAACTTTGAACAGCTGCTAAATGAATGGTTGTAAGTTGAGGACTACCTGTTTTTATTTAATGCACCATCCCAAACTCTGTAGTAAGGCTTTGCATGGATTTAGTAATTTCTTAAAATATTTTTTTCCCCAAAAGTTGAGTTAGTTGGGTGACTTTGGGCCATTCACTCTCTCTCAGCTCCTCACCTCAGAGTTGTGAGGAAAATAGGAGGAGGAAAGTGTGTTAAATACATTCACCGTTTTGAATTAACATGTAAAAATAATAAAGGTGGGATACAAATAATAAAAAATAATATTGTTGTGTGCAAGGAGAGATGCTTGATTAGAAAGGAGGCACCAAATATCTAGTCTTCCTTATCCAACCAAAGACGATGGTCCGCCCATACCTTGTCCTTATTGTCTTCTAGCCATTTGTGCAACGTGTTTAGGACAACCGTTGCAGCAGCATCATTTGGGTAGCCTGTGGAGAACATCGGAAGTTGCAGAATATATCTGGGCAGGTATCCTGTCCCCCTCTATCTTCCCTGCCTTGTTACTTACCAAACACACCTGTGGAAATGCAGGGAAAGGCCTGTGGGCGCAGACAAAAGAAGAGTGTTATGGATGGCTTTGTGGCTTAATTTGGATCCAAAACAGTCCCAGATTTGGCTAAACTTTCCTCTTCCATACAGAGATGAGGAAGATAAAAAAGTGAATCTTTTGTTTGCATCTGGGTACTAAGTTCCAAAGGGGTGTTGTGGCTGAAATGGCCTCATAGGAGGAACAAGAAATGAATTGATAACGTCACTTGTCCCCACCCACGGTGGCCTTGGAAGACACAGATCGGACTCTTGGCTTTTGTGCTGGTGGCGTGAATTTGTTTAATTTCAGGCCTGGCTGAAAATGACAGGTATGTATGGATTTGAATTACTGGGCAGAGAAGTGTGCAACTGAAACTGGAAATCTGTCAAAATCACAGCAGTGTTGAATTAGTGTCACAAAAATTCTTCCCTCACGATCTCTCCCCCCCTCCCCTGATTTCCTCCTGACATACGTGTTGGACTACAATACCCAAAGCTGGCTGGGGATTATGCAGTAGATCATATGTCAGTGCCTTTGCAGCTTGGGCAAAGCAGGCTCTTAAATCTTTGCCACCATGGCTAAAAGCTGCTGGCCTCTCATCCACAAATTGCCAACTCAGCCGATGGAAAGCTGATTATATGAAAAGCCTTGGGAGCATCCTTGGGGGCATGCTGGAATTGATATTCCAGACCTTTAACACCTTCAGACCTTTAGCCGGTGGCTAGAGAGCTTCCCTCCTTCCCTTTGCTAGAAATTTCCCTTCAGAGAACTCTGTTCTTGTCTTCCCAGCATGTTTTGAGTGTGAGACTGCCATCATCTTAGGCAGTAGCTAGCTGTCTCTGCCAGAGATCTGAATGGGCAGGAGACACTGGTGATTATATTGAGGCTGGAAAAAAAACTGGCCACCTAAATTCCAAGATATGTTACTTAGCCATACTTAGAAATGGATGAATTAGATCAGAGTTTCTCAACCTTAGCAACTTTAAAAGGCTTGGCTGGCTGGGGACTTCTGGGAGTTGAAGTCCACACTCCTGAAAATTGCCAAGGTTGAGAAACATTGGAATAGATTAAAAATAGTTCAAAATGCATTAACGGTCCTGGCAGACTTGTATCCATCAAGTTGGTGTTTTTCTGACCCATAAAAGCCTCTTTGCTTGAGGTTTTATTTACCATGAGGATGCTAGGTCTTTGACTGCAGACCATGATCCTTTGGCAAATCTTTATAACCTGATTAAATTTCAGGAGAAGCAAGGTCTTGGAAGGTTTCCTTCCTCCTCCTCTCCCCCTGCAGAAGTGCCAGTCTTCAACAGAGGAACAACAGTGGAAAAATGGCCATAGGTTAAGAAACCCAGGGGACTTCCAAAAACAGCTGGAAATGGCCACAAGTTAATATTTCACTTGTGTATTTTTCTCTGGTTGCCTCTTCAAGGTAGATGGTCAGCCATGTTAGAAAACTGCTATTGCATTTGGATTATTTTTAATCTAATTCAGTGTTTCCCAATTTTAGCAACTTTAAGATGTATGGACTTCAACTCCCAGAAGTCCCCAGCCACCATAGCTTAAAGTTGCTAAAATTGAGAAACTTGATATAATTCATTTCTAAACCATATATCTTGGCACTCAACTTCATTGTGGATTCCAGCTCCCATCATCTCCAGTTTATGGGGAGAGTGGCCTGAGGATTTGGCTACTTCAGCTGAAGGGAGATGGAGACCACAACGTGATCCCCTGGTGTTTCCAGCCCCCGCTCTCTCTACTCACCAATGTTTGCAGTTTATTCTCCAGGGCAGCTTTCAAACTGTTCTTGTAGCAGTTGCTAAGTTCAGTCTGCTGTGAGGCACTGGGCTCCCCCTGGGCTATGGGTCCCACTGTGTGAATAACATCTGGAAGACAAGAGAGGGGTGTGGCTAAAAGCACACTGAAACCCCCTCCCTGACTTCCTCAGGGGTCTGGGTGAGAGAGGCTTATTTTTCTATATACTTGAAATTCATTTACAAATTAGCAAATGAGAACTTTGAAATACTTGAAGGATATCTTATGGCTATCGGGGGATGCCCCCCCAATAATTCTTGCATTTATCTTGCTTTAAGTAGCAATACTGGAACCAGTCCACTTTGCTCTTATTAAGCCTGCACTTAGCCATCCATTTATCAAAGCAGCAATGTGTACTTTAATGTCCCTTTTTGTTAAAATGAAGTTACACACTCAAGCAAATACAGCCTTGAAATGATTTTTTGTTCCCTTTTGGCGAGGCAAAATAGAAACCTAATGAGAAGCGATCATTACTGCCTTGGCCAATCTCCTGCCATGCTGTTCCTTTGCCGTGTTGGCTTTTTCAACAACTTTTTGAAAACTCCCTTTCCTGACTGGAAGCTGCAGTCTTTTATCTCCTTAGTCCTTTAGATCCTCCAAAGACCAAAAAAGCCCAAATAATGTTCTTGGGATTAAATAAATTTAAAAAAACAAAGCTGTCTCACAACCTGTTCAGCATGTCGGAGGATCAGCCATGCATGCATCATGCTCAACGCACTGTATGCAGAAAGGCAGAGCTACTTTTCTTCCCCTTTTCAGGATCTCATTCTTAGGCCTGCAGGGAAAGTGTAATACAGGGAGTGTGTGCAAATATTGAGAAAAAAAGTTTTGGCATGTTCCTCTCCTGCAGGGATCCAGAGTAGCCCAGGCAAGAGCAGAGAGTGAAAATGGCTCTGCAAATAGCAAAGTAGGTTAACAAGGGAAGTGGGGGGACTTCGAGTTCCCCAAAAACTTGGCCGCCTTCCTGATGCCTCCTAGGAAGTTGCAGATAATGCTCTGATGCAAAGGCCAGCTGGGGTCACCAGGGGGTGCTGTTGAGCTAGGAATCTCTCTCAGAGGTCGGAATGTGCTGGTCCTTTCTGGGTTTGCACACATGTGCTGACTGCCTGTGGCAGGGCTTGACTGCAGGCGCCTTTGCTTCCCAGCTGTTGGGATCAGGGCTGATGTGGTCAAAGGGGGCCCTCCAGGCCTCTTCCAAGTCTGACCGGGCAAACAGCCACGGTTGATCTGTCAGAGCAGCCGGGGCTCAGCTCAGTTGCTCCCTGGTGTTTGCACACTGGCGTGGTTGCCCATCTGCTCCTGAGCCAGAAGAGCTGGCAGAAGGAAGGGGGGGCTTGCCCAGGCTGGGCATGGGAGGAAGGGAGAGACACAGTTAAAGACAACACAGGCAACCTTGCTGAGAATATTCAGGCGCCCCTGTCCCACCTGAGAGGGGGACATCCCCACAGATGCCCCCAAATTAAGCCAAGATTTGGATAGATGCTTTCTGAGACTTGCAGTTTTGTTTCCCCTTCAAGCCTGCCATGAATGGATCTGAGGCTTCCCTTGCTGCTTTTATGGTGGACAATGACAGTGCCCCTGGCCTTTCTGTTCAGCGAGGGACTCAGCCAGCACATCTACACCAATACCTGGGCTGTCTTGGTGCCTGCCGGCCTGCAGGAAGCTGAACGGATAGCCAGAAAACATGGTTTTCTCAACCTGGGACCGGTAAGTTACTTCCCAGCAGCATTTGTTGACAGTTAAGTCCTTACAAGAACAAAGAGGGTTGTACCCTGCACAGGAGCTCTGTGCCATTTCTGAGGGAGGGGTTGCAGAGGGTGCTGCTGTGTCTGCTGCAGGGCCTTATAGGGATGAATTCCCAAAGATTCACCTCTTTTCCCTTTTGGACATCAGAGGTGCCAGAGAAACAGCCAGTGTGGTTGCTTGATATTCTGATTTGTAGGTCCTGGCGCTTGGAGGAGTCTCCTGCTTGGCACTCGCTGGCCCTTCTTTCCTTGGAGTCCTTGGTGCTCTCTGAGCTTGGGTGTTTGCTTGCAGACATTTTGTTACCTGACTAGGGCACATCATCAGGGATTCTGAGCTTACACTGATGATGGGACTTAGTCAAGTAACAAAATATCTGAAGCAAACACCCAAGCTCAGAGAGCACCAAGGATTCCTGAGCTACTGAAATTTTCTTCTATGGGAACCTCTTTCCTTGGTCTAGAAGTATTTTAAGCTATTTTCTTTCTGTGAATCGTTTATTGTGCTGGCTTGTCTTTTTGGAAGCAGGACTCAATGTTCTGTTTGGTTGCTCAATCTGGAGCTGGGTCTTTGAACTACCTGTCTGCCAGTCACACTCTACCAGTGGGAAGGGACAATGGTGTCCTTGTGATAGGACATTTAATGTTGGCTGTTTGGAAATAGCCCTTTCTGGATGACTAGTCAGCTCTCTCTATCCTAGCAGGCACTTATCTAAGCAGTGGTGATGTTGGCAGATGGCCAGCTGCCCGGTGTTGATGTGGGTCTGATGCCCAATTGCCTTGGCAAGCAGTGTGGCCAATGATGTCAGCTCCCACTCATAGTTTTGGTGTTGAGAGCCAGCACAACATCAGAGGAACAGGAACAGTGCTTACTTGAAGCTTTTCCAAAGACTGTTTCATGAAGCATCACAAGTCCTAAATCTCTTTAGAGCAGACATTTATTATGACAAGCTTTTGAGGAACACTGGGCTCTCTGTTAGATGGTTGGAGCATTGCTTGAAAAAAGTGTGTGATGTAAGACAGCATCATTTACAAGAGGAGGGGAGGAGAGAAAAGAAGAGAAGAGCAGTACAAGAGCAAATGGCTGTGATGAGGCTGGGGAGTGAGTTGATATGGTAAGAAACCATGGAGTTTTTTCATCCAGAGAAAATTGGGTTAAATTACTTACTGAGTGTAGTTTTTGTTTTGTGATGATATCTCTCTATTTTGTTTTAGAATTATCTTTAGGTCAGGGAGATAAGTTCCTGTACTGCTGGTATTCTCAGACTTTGCACTGCCAGTGGTTTCATTGGGTTAAGATTAGACAAGAAAGAAAAATATTGATCATTACAGTTACACTTTCATCACAGGCTGAGTCTTATGGTTATCTGAGCTTCAATACTTCTATCTATCACTCACACATACACTTCTAAGACATTCTGAACATTACAGTTACTTCAGGGGAATTGCCAAATGGAGGCCCATAGGATATGGTCACTGCGCTGTTCAACATTTTGAGGAAATACTTATTAGATCTGCATATAACACAAAGCTGAAGTATGGCTGAAATTCTGATGAAAAACAGAATTTCAATAGAAGAGAATCTCTGTACCTCAGGGTTGAACTGTGAGGTCCTTGGTGCTCTCTGAACTTGATTGCTTGCTTGCAGACATTTTGTTACCAGATGTTTTGTTACACATCTTCAATTCTGAACTGAGTGCACTGAAGATGTGATTGGTTTTGTAAGGAAACATCTGCAAACAAACAACCCAGCTCAGAGATCACCAAGGATTCCACAGAAAAACAGAATGTTCAAAAAGATCTAGGAAGGCTTGAGTGGTAGGCTGAAATGAAAAGGTTAGTTCTTAACAGGGAGAAATATTAAGTTTCATATCTGAGCAAGAGAAATGTAAGGAACAAATATAGGATGGAGGAGACTTGGCTTGGCAGCAGTCCATGTGAAAGAACCTAGGCACTATGAGTCAGCATGTGATGCAGCTGCTAAAGAGGCCATCTGAAAAAGTGTGAACTGAGCCCAGGTCATGAGAAGCAATTGTTCCACATTATTCTGGTCAGAGCTGGGAAATTCTGAAAAATAAGATAATTAAGACCCAAACACAAATGATAACAAAGAGAAAGAAAAATAGTAGATACACAAATGCAACCCAGCATGATTGCATAAATAGCTCTCTGATCAACTGAAAAACAGAAGCTTAAAAAAAGGAAAAAGGGGCATATATGAAAAGCAGGATATCAGGGAATAGTCATAATCTGGAAGGATGGAATCAGGAGGACTAAGGTTTGGAATGAATTGAAGCTTTCAGTGAGTATCAAAAATAACCAAAAAAGGTTTCAAGTAAGTGGTTGATTGGCAAAGAGAATAAGTCTTACCTTTGGCATGTCTTGATGCTACCATATTCCTACTCAGGAGTCTTAACTTTTTCCTAAGGCTCAATGCTTTCAATCTTTCTTTGTGGGACATAGTTTCTAGCCCCTTGATCATCTTTACAGTAGTCCTTGACTTAATAACCATTCATTTAGCAACCTTTTAAAATTATGCCAGCTTTTAAAAAAGGGACGTATGACTAGTCCTTGCATGTACAATTCTTGATCACAGTAGTAGATAATAGTGGTTATCTGAATTACATTTGCCCATTCTTATCCTTTTACTTCACTTATTCCCAAGATGTTGATGTTCAATGTTTCCATCTCATGTTTGACTACATCCAGCTTACCTTGATTAGGGTTGATCCAGGTTCCTATGCAATATTGTTCTTTGTAGCACCAGCCTTTTCTTTCATCTCCAGACACATCTACAGCTGAGAATCCTTTTAGCTTTGGCCCAGCCATTTCACTCTTTCTGGAGCTACTTGTAATTCCTTCTGATCTAAGAAGCTCACTTTCTGCATCCTGTCTTGTGGCCTTTTGTTGCTGTCTGTGGGATATTCTTGGCAAGGATATTGGAGTGGGTTGTCATTTCCTTCTCCAATAGAGTCCTGTAGCCCATTTTTCACCATATGTCCAGGAACCCCAACAATATCTAGCA
>JANHZU010007326.1:0-11279 GCA_032468055.1 Acrochordus granulatus | reverse complement strand
CGACTTGAGAAAAATCCAGTCCAGATGCCTGTTTTTTAAACTTTGTTGCGATGCAATTACCCTGGACGAGTGAGAGTTTTCACGAACTGATTCCTTGAGATAACCATGGATTGCATGCTGATGATGGGCAGGACTGATAGCTGCAGGGATGGAGATGGAGCCAAGGGAAGGGGCAGACCTTCTGTCTTCCTTAGAGCCACTCACCTTTGCTCTTACTGTGTTCATACTCATCCTAATCCTAACCCTAATCCACTGTGGTTTGAATGTCACAGTTTACAACTGAGCATAATGTGAATCTAACTAATTGTAGCTTCTATAACAAATACTCTTGGTATGTAATCTGAGCTGCTGCCCTCTTCCTCCCCCAACTGCATATACTAGCAGAGATCCTCAGATACACAGAGATAACTGCTTTTCAACAAGGGAATGGATAACCTGTATTGTCCAATTTGATCACTTTTAGGGGCTCCTTTGCCCAGAGCATAATTCTGAGGAGTTACTATGGAAGATGGGTTTGCTCTTGCAAGACACCAGGGAGCTGACAGGCCCCAAGTACCAAGACAGACATGTCGAATTACTTCTGAGCAGTTTCCTTTATTGTTCTTCACCTACAGACAGAAATTTTGCCGAACAAAAGCAACTGTTTGCATCACTATAGATATACTCTGAGGAAGGATCCTTCTTAAGTTTTTTTCTCCCAACCAAACTATCTAAACTTCACTGCCTCTTTGTCCTTTGTAATGCAGCCGCTTCCTCCTGACTAATCCAGACGACATTCCTCCACAGAAGCTGACCTGAGGACCTGTCCTATTTGGTTCCATACCTTCTCTACCATTCCTTTGGGATGCGGAGAACTCTTGAAATTAGAACATTGCATGATATTCCAGAATTCTTCCGACATAGGGTTGACACTGCGACACTGAAATTATGACACTGAAAATCTCGAAGGTCAGTCATTCGCTCTTGTTTCATTCACTCAAGCATTCTTCCTGCTTTCTGCCCGTATCCACAAGGTGTTTATCTGCTACCTGAAGCTGAGTTTTTTGGAATTTTGTGTTATGAGGGAAGTGGCACTTTGTTGACATAATTGCCCACTTCCTTTTCTTACCCTCTTGACATCTCATTCTCACTTGCACCTCTACCAATTCATTTTAGCTTTGTGGTTAGAGAGAGGGCATGACTTCCCATAATTTTTTTTTAATTTTTATTATAATGTTTTATTTTATTTTTAATGTTTTTAATTAACGTTTTTATCAGTTGTTTTGTTAGCCGCCAAGAGTCTCTGGATTCGGCGGCATATAAATTAAATAAATAATATTCTCTTAAAGCCACCCCTAACTTATTTCTGGTGGGGCTCAGTGGCTGAGCAGTTAAGATGCTGGGCTTGTCATTTGGAAGGTCAGCAGCTCGGCACTTTGACACCCAAGCACCATGTAACGGGGTGGGCTCCTGTTACTTGCTCCAGCTCCTGCCAACATGGCAGTTCGAAAGCATCTAAAAATGCAAGTACATAAATAGGTACCACCTTCGGTGGGAAAGGTAACAGCGTTCCATACACCTCAATGTATAGTCATGCTGGGCACATGACCACAGAAGCATCTTTAGACTAAAATTGGCTATGAATTGAAGATGAGCACTGCCTCCTAGAGTTGGATACAACTGAAAGGGGAAACTTTTACCTTTAACTTATTTTTAAGCGTGTATAATAAAATAAGAAGTTAACCAAATTTGCTTCTGTACCTTTCTATAGCTTCATTTTACACATATTCATATTCATAAGGTTGTGGATCTCTTTTTTCTATTTTGTGCAGCACATGTTCATTTAAATATGGGATGTTACTGCCATTGTGCTACCAATGATTCAGATGCTTAAATAATTTTTATATGGCTAGTTAAGCTTCAAGGCTATGTGGTGTTCTCTTTTCTCTTTCCTCACTCTGCACCAAAGTACAGTGTAATGGCTTGCTAGAATAAGAATTAGAAACTTGGCACCTCTTACATATTTAAATTGCCATGGTACTTTTCAAAGGGTGCATCTTTAATGTCTTTATCCTTTGAATGATACCTGTGTCTCTTTTTGCGTTAACTTGCATTCTTATTGGAACACAAATCTTTCTGTATTTTGGGATTTTTGCTGGTAAGTGCACACTCTCATGCTGTCTTTAAACAACATTCTCTATAAGATCTGTATAATCTTGGGGAATCTGTATAATTGGAAAAAGAATATGGGGTTACCTAGGCTAAGCAGATCATGACCCCATCATCTTAGATTCCGTCCATCTTTTCTTGCCCCGCTTAGGGCAGCATTAAAAAAACCAGAACAATCATAAAAATGTTTAGTAGACAAAGCAAACTGGATAACAAGGAGAGGGGTATTTAGAGACAAGGAAAGCTAGGATAAGTGAGGACTAGGAAGACAACCAAAAGGAACAGAAACATTAGAGAGTATCTGTATTCTAATTCACAATTTCTCTATTCTTCATGATCTCATGGATTACATGATACTTTAATTTGTACAAATCTACATTAAATAAGGAAGTTGCAGCCCCACCACTTTTTCGGTTTCTATTGCAGTCCCTGGTAAATAAATTGCGATTTTTGCTTCTATGGATGAATTTCTGGTCTTCATTATTAAACGAATTCCTAAAGGAGAAATTTCTCCTAAAATTGTTCCTGGCTTGTTTGAAAGTAAGGGAATCAATGGCTGTCTATATCCTGCTAGATTTAGAACAAATAAAATATTGTGAGATCCTCTCTAGTTCAGCCACATAAGCTAATTGGGTCATTGCAGGTCCTGAGATAATTTGAGATGTCTCATCATCAAAGATGATTCCAGAGGGTTGAACTATGTTTTGCCATATATCTTCTTCCCACTTCTATGTTCTTATTAAAGGACTCTTTCAGAAATAAAGAAACTAGGAATGAACTATCTCAAAAACTGAGACCGTCGCCAGGATTAAGGAATTTAGAAAAAGTACACACTGCCCTGAGCCTAGCTCCAGTTCTGATGACTTTACGGTATATCCACACAACCATCTTAGCAACAGTAAGAAAATGGTTTCCTGAGGTCTTTTTTCCAGGATGTTTTTCAATCTTAGTCTTGTTTACCTCATTCCAGACTGGATATTGTTCCTTCTGCACAACTCTTGTGCTCCTTTCAACACCTAGAAAAAATGAAATTTCTTTTAATTCCAGTTGTTTCTTAATGCTTAGCATCCCACAAGTACAACTCTGGCAGAGTGATTGAATTGGTTGATTGATTAATCTCCATGTTCTTTCAAAAGCAACTGTCATCTTTCTCCAGGAGCAGGAGCTCTGGAATACAATTGTCACGATTTTGATGGCATCAAGTTGAACCATTTTTATCCAAAATGGTGATGGAATTTCAGGTGTGCCAATCTTCAAAATGAGATGGTGAAATAATAAGCAAAATCTTCAAATGATAATGCCTGGAGCAGAAGTAGACCAAGCACATTAAAACTGGTAATAAAGATGTATAAATTCTATGCTTTAAAAAAATCTAAATTCTGCATTACCATAATGAAGAAGAGCAATCTGTGATATTCAAATGTTCTGAATTTCAGAAGAGCACCAGCATGGAAGACCTCTAAACCTGTAACCTGTGACTACTGGCTTGACTAGTGGCTTTCAACATACAATTCAAAACCTCTCCCCATCCACACTGTAGACAGTGATTGATGTTAATTTACCCAGTGGTAGGTAAACCTTCATGGTGGAAATTGGTAGGAAATCTACTAGTTGCTTTTTAAAACTTGGCCTGCATTAAAACAGTAAGGCAGCACCAGTTGCCAAGTTCATGACTACCATGCTGACTGGGAGTTGAAGGCCACACATCTTAAAGTTGCTGAGGCTGAGAAATCTGAGTTTTATTCATAATCAGATAGAAATGTTGCTGATTGGCTTTCTAAGTTCCCCCAAAGTAAGGCATAAATATGAGAAGAATCATTTTTTTTTAGTATTTAAAAACAGATAGAAATCAGACATGGCTTTACCTCTGAAGGTACCAACCACAAATGTGTTGGGCTGAGCTGCCTTTTCAGGAGGCACATAAGCGGTCAGAATAACAATATTCAGCATCTTGGTTGTGCTGCTTTTCTTTCCAAAATATGTTGCTGAGCAAAGAATTGAGGACCCTTTACTCAACCTTCTCTCCTTCTGGACTCTAGTGGCCTGTGGCTATTGAAGACATCTATCTTCACATGGCTATCTCCTCATCTTCATTCCAGGACATTTCAAGTCCACTTGAAATCTTTTTCAGAATATCCAGTGAAAAGGATTCAGGAAGTAGAACTAAGGAATCTGATGTCATAAATTATGAACAAGTAGTGATGTCATAAAGCAAGGCAAAAAATGTGTTGTTACGACAAGTTCATGAAGCAATCGGATAGCTTAATTGCCTCCTATTGGCTAATGAATGACGTTGCAATGTAAGATTTATACAGTATTTGCAGGAAATATGCAACTTATTTTTGTATCAGAGATGTCCCTTCGCATCCATCACATTCCTGGTCCCATCTGCATTTTTTTTAAACAAACTTCTAAATTTTTTTTAAAAACCCACAGAAGTTCATACATCTTGCAAAGCCATGGCTTAACCATGATTTATTAAATATCCCAAGTGATAAGAATATTCCTCATTTACAAACTACAATGGCTGGATTTGCAGAATTGCACTCACCCCACTGATAGTATACGAATGAAAATTCTGAAATGCAATTATCAATGCTGTGAAATAAGAGAAAAGATGTGCTCTAAGCTCTTCTGTATGTTAGAGAGGGAAGAGTTATGACGAGGAACAGGGGTTTAAAAGCAATTCATCATGCACTCAATTGGCAGCAAATTTGGGTATAATTCCCACTGGATTTTGCATCAGCGTTGACTTAAGCATGAAATGGCTAGCTTTGGTATTTAACCAACATTATCATCATTATGAAAATAATGTATTGAAAGTTGCATACAAATAATCTTATTAAAATAAGATCAAAGGAATTCTTATGCCAAGGGGGGGAAACAGGTCCATTTGCATTTTAAAAAGTTTCACTGCCATTTTATAGTAACAACTGCATATACTGTATTAAAAGAAAATATAAAGGACCAGGCATTACAAAAATCTATTTATTTTGTTTACATAAAACTCACATCTGTGAAAGATAAAGAACAGAAGAAGCCTGAGGATGAAAGCAGCACTCTTCATTTGAAGCTTTTCCATGTGATTCAGAATTATACTCAGTTGAGCTGTGCAGGAAGTGACACATACACCCACACTACTGAGCCTCTGTCTCCTATTTGTAAAAAGCCACGAAGAAGTCTTTTTTTTTATTACGTCAATATAAATCTGTTATTTCAATACAGTAATATTTATACAATATACTTACATTCTTAACATTCTACTGTTAAGAATGTTACTCTTAAAATAGTGGATATAAAAATATGGAAAAAAGGAGATAATTCTATCATTATCAGTTACAGTTTAGGATATAAGTGTCATGGGCATTATGATTATTTGGCTTTTTTTTCAAAGTTAAGTATAAGATAATGTTGTGGAAGAGATAAACCCACATATATTAAGGTATTTGTTATATAATAAAGGTTTCCTTCTTAAGCTACATTACTTGATATTGAAATGTCCATCGAAATGTTCCTTGATATGTGTGTGTGTTTATACATGTTAATAGGAAAAAATAGACGAACAAAACAAAAGGAAATTAACTTTCTGACTTTTCCCGTTTTATACCTCTGCTAATTTGCAATACTTACAAGCATTTAGATCTTCCTTAAAAGCCAACCTGTAGATACTGTGTGATGTATTGTACGTATGGAAATGGTCTTGCTTAAATTTAGTTAAACCAGTCTTGTGGCCATGATGGAGTTTTGATATACGTATTGTGAATTTTCCTTAAACTATCATAAAATGAAGGTAACATTTCTGTTTTATTATGTGTTTTATGTTATTTTTTGTGTTAATATATTGTGGAAAATTAATAAAAAATAATTTAAAATAATAAAATGCGGGATAATATTACAGAAGATAAAGCAAGTGTATCTGGAAATTTCTGGAAACTAGGTTCATTGGCCTTCTTTCCATGGACTCTCCATATGGGTTAGAAGTATAGTTCTGCACATTGCCAACCAGCATGACCAACACATCTGGAAGGCATTAGATTGGAGAAGAAGAGGTCTTCCCAAGGAAGCAATGACTTCTAATTGTTAACCACATCTTCCACTTACATTGAGGAAAACAATATTAAAGTGACTAGAACAGTGCCTGAACAAGGAAATAACCTACCAACTAATTGATAGTCTCCTCCTGGATGGTCAACGTGTGCCAGAGGCTTTGGTGTGTGTTAAAAAGCCAAGATGACAACCATGATCACACTGTTCCTCTTCATGTGCATCACAGAACTCAGATCATAAAGCTGCAGCCTCAATCTTGATTTTTTGGACCCTTCCAAGAACCACCTCTGCTTGTTCTATTTTCAGTTTTTGATAGATCTGAGTTGTAGTGGGGCAAGGGAAACCTCTCCTCCAACCAGCCAGCCACTGAATGTATGGCATATGTGAAAGAGAATGAGGTGGGTCCTTGGTGCTCTCTGAGTTTGATTAAAACAAACTTGTAGACATTTTATTACCCAACTAAGTAACATCATCAGTGGTAGAAGGGAGCACTGTTAATATACAAGTGGCTTGCCCTGTTAGTATTGGTGGGAATATTCTTTGTGGTTCCTTGATTAGGCTATTGTTTGATTGTTTATCTGTTTCGATATTTCCTTAATTGAGGTATTGTTTACTGCTTGATTGTTGGTTTAGTATTAATCTTAATGTTAATTTCTGCTTATCTGGGTGTTGATTGCCTTTGCATGTTTATATGCATGAGAAAGACTGTCTCTGATGTAACATTCTGTAGGTAAGACAGAAAATATGTGAGTGGAAGACAGTATGTGAGTATGAAAGAAATAGTCAATGAGTAAGCTATATGCAGATGAGTGCATATGTATGTGATAAAAATGGCACATGTATGTTCCTATGTAAACCAGACAGGAAAAACAATCAGATGAGTTAATTCTACTTTACTGTAAGGCTACATAACAGAATCGTGCAAATCTGAAAGTACAAATCTCTTCTACAAAGAAGAAAATTAAGAACCATTTTAAGTATTTAAAACATATGTAAATATCTCTGTATATTCTCATCAATCCAGATCATGATTTATAGCAAAAATGTAAAAAAATTGCAAACTTTCTTAAAAAGTCAACTGGACTTTTACTAGAAGAAGTAATCAGAAAATGTTTCATCTACTGTTCAGGAGACTTTATCAATTCCATATGAAAAAGGAGGAATGGTAATAAAAATATATATGTTTCTCAAAAAAGGGGGGGAGGCAGGATACAGGAAACACAGAAAAGTTCTCATGTAGCAAGCTAAACATAGTGAGCAGTAAAGATTAAAGAAAGATTTGTCTTAGGAGTCAGCACAATAGAGGCTGCTGAAAGGTTCTTTTCTGCAAATGAGTTAAAGCTACATTATAAACTGAAGGGAATTGGAATCTGGTTCCCCCCATTAATGGAAGGATTTAAAGTATTTATATAAATAGATTCTTTGATTCCTCTTGAAAGCCAGTTTGTTTCTTTGTCAAGTATTTGGAATTTACAGTCATCAAAGGAATGTCCATCGTTTTCAAGGTGTAAATGGACTGCAGATGATTCAAATTTATTATGCTATTGTAAACGTTTAAATAGAGACTATTTTGTCTCCCCAGCATAAAAATCTGAACAAGCTTCATTACAGTGAATGGCATATATGAGATCTGTCTGTATTTGGGTATTTTGTCCTTAGGATGCACTGATTTATGTTTAAGGTTATTCATTGCACATGTATGTTATGTTTATTGAAATTCCTCCTGAGTTTCTCTGATACTCCAGCAACATATGGAATGGTCACATTGTTACTTTTGTTAGGATCTTCTTTTGCAGCAGATGTGGAAGGGTCCCTTTTAGATCTTTGACAAAGGACTGATTTGGATAGCTGCAATTATTGAGAGCTTTCTAATACGCAAATATTCTTCAATGGAACCTTCCCTGTTTAAGGTAAAACATCAGCATGTTGTTGCTCTGTGGATTGGATTAGAATGGGGAGATCCACACCCCATTCTCACATCATTCAGATGTGAGAACATCTGAATGTCAGATGTCATGTCAGACACCCCATTCACACATCATTCAGATCCACACCCCATTCTAATCCAATGGGGATTCTATACGAACTGCCAGCAAGTGCCCAATTCAGTTGTAAATCAGGATATTATTCCTCTGTTAATTTGGGGATTTATTTTTTTTTCTGTTTTTAATCTAAATGGTTACTGAACTCAGCACAAGCTTCTTATTCTGACAGAGATGCCCTGATGCAGCCAAGGAGTTTTAACCACTCTCATAAATACTGGATCTGAGATGGCAAAAGATCTTCACAACAGAGTGAGAACATAAGTTAAAATATTGGTACATATAAGCATGAAATTGACAATCCCTACTGTCAATCCATGTCCTGCCTTTATTAACTCTGTTCCATGGGTTTACATCACTTCCCACCAGAGTGTGGGCAATGGTTTAGCAGACTTGATCCATCTTGAGCCTATGCTTGGACAATATTAAAATAAGGAAGGTTTTGCACTGGTGCTAAGGAAGGTAATAGTACTTTGCCATCTTTATCACAACAAGATAAGTTCTAATATAGGCTCTTACCTTTGTTTAGTTGGCTTGCACTTATTGCCTTCCTCCAGCAGTGCTCTAGGCATCTCTAATGTAGAATACTATGTAGAAGGTTTATCTATGTGTATGTATCCAAGAATATGTGCTATCTCAATGAGTATTTCTGGCTTTACATAAAACAAAACATGTGGAATACATGGTGCTTGCATAGAACTCTTTTGTACCTGTCACAGGATCTCAATCCATGTCGAAGGCACCAGCAACTTTTGCAATGAGCTGTATTCCAGGTGGACCCAATGAGATGCCTGATCAATGATATTGATCAAGACATGTGTTTGGCCACACCGCCTTACCTAAGAAAAAAGAGTCCAGGTAATTTACAGTTGCACCCAAATCACCAAATTGTACTGAGAAAGCTGTACTAGAGTTGGAGACTACTTTCAGAAACCTACTATTGCACGAATGTGACATGGATATACATTCTCTGAATTTGATGCATACCATTTTACTTTACTTATTAATTAGATTTGTAAGGACCCCTGACTATGAGATGACTCCTGCATTAAGACAGAAGGTGTTTTCTAGCCCAGTTAGGAGACTTTTGATGGAAACCTGGATTGTAGAAATTACACCAGTAACATTTCTCCTAGCATTACTTGATATTTGCAAGCACTGTGATGATGATTGGTTCAGATAAATAAGGAGCTTGGTTACCATCTTTAAGCTCAGTAGAGATGAATTGGAATAGCAGGCTCCTTGACATGTACTCAGCATGAAGAGAAGATAATCAGGCTGAAGGAGACTCTCTGAGAATGGAAAAGCAGAATAATCGACCAGAGAATTTAGTAGTTGTTTGAGGAAAGTGGTTGTTCAAAGACTCTCTAATGTCCTGTTTGATAATACAATATTTTTCATGAACTTTGGAACTTTGGAAAAAGCCCTCTAGGTTAAGTTTACCATCTTGTGAAAGTGTGCATTTGTATCTGTATTGCACAACAGGGTAAGCCTGGAATCTCTTCCTCCCCTCTCTATGTCAGCAGCACACAAGATACCTGAGTATCTTGGCCAATTATTCATCCAAGTAGTAGTCCTCACTATGGCTTGCCTTTCAGTCATTTCCTTCTCCAGTGGCAAAATTGATTACAATGTAAAGGAAATGCTATCCCATAATCTCAGAGTGTCTAAACCAAGGTCAAGAGGACTAAGATGATAAAAAGTGTAGCACCGTGTGGGGTACAGCAGATGGCCTACAACAGGTGTTCTTCCTTAGACCTTCACCAGAGTTGGCAGAAAACCACACTAATATATAGTGTCTCATTCACATTTGGCAGAATTATGAGAGAGCAAAAGATGCCATCCTTATTTATTTATGTATAGTTACATAAGATTCATTAATAATAGAGATCAGTGTATTTCACGGGCTTTTTCCCCCCACCACTTCAACAAACAAACATCACTAACCGGGGAAAAACTTGCATTAATTATTCTCCTTAAAGTGGAGAATTCTTCTTAAAGTCCTAGAGTTGAAACTGGGATTTGTGGGAGGATGCAGGTTTTGTCAGCCATCTATCAAAACCAACTCTGTCTTGGAGTGAGTTAAATTACCCTGGATGGGCTGGACCCTTATAACCATCCTCATAGTTTCTCTCCCATCATATCCCTCTAAAAGTTCTTCTTTTTTCCTTCTAGAATGCAAGGAAGAAACATCTTCCCCAGAGAGTCCTGTGTAACCTTCAACCTTGGTCACTTCATACATGTGCAAAAGTGAGTTGGATTATTACTTGGGAACAAAGAACACTAGCTGGATTCACCCTGCCATGGACTGAACTGGGAGAAGAACCCTAAATCTCTTCCCTGCAGGATCTATCATGGATTTTTTTTCCCATTCTCAAATGAGAGACATGCAAGTTCAAGGAAAGGTGAAAGATTCCTCTCCAAGATGGAACAGCCAACAGTGCCCTAAATACTCCAGATTTCTACTTCTGAATATTTCATTTGTATATTAGAAAAGGACATGCCAGTTCAACAGCAATCAAATGGCCCATGGTAGCTCTGCCATCAAGAATGTGCACAAAAGTGCAGCAGTTAGCTTAAGATTTAGTCATTCTCTGGGATGTGATGTAGTTGGTGTGTATTTGGACCTGCTGCAGATCTCAAGCTGTTTGAGACCAAGGCCCTAGCACAATTATGACAAGAAATTCCTTCTCTTAACTTTGTACCACTCAAATTGTTTAATCCCAATTCCTAAAAGCAATATGCATCTCACCACTGCATTTCCAATGCAAAAGGAGAAGTCCAGAATGGCAAGAACAAAGGTCAGAATATTGCAGAGCATGCTAAATTCCTGAATGTGAGTGATACTCCTTCAGGTTTAATGTGCTTAGCACCAGTGGATGGACTTCAAAGAATATCAAAGTGAGCAGTTGGCAGTGAAATCTCACTTCTTATGGCTTTCAGTTCTTTCTTGCTCTCTATGGTCTTTTCAACAAGCAACAGTAATGCTCACGCAGTGTGTGTTTAATACAGAATGCCAACTGATGCAGGCAGTATTCTCCT
>JANHZU010007323.1:15809-35047 GCA_032468055.1 Acrochordus granulatus | reverse complement strand
GAAGTCCACCGCCAACCCTGAGATAGCCTCAGTCAGCTCAGGCAAGGAAGATGCTACGCAGCAGGGAGGCTGGTACACTAGCAACAATCCCCACTGGTCCCAAGAGCCCAATCTCAAGAACAGGATCTCACAACCAGAAACTTGTGGAGCAAGGCCCCTGGAGGCAAACAGCAATTCTCGGATGAATTTAAAGTAATTTCTCGGATTAATTTAAAATTAATCCCTTTATTTTGCTGAAAGTGACCAGCTCCATTTCTAGTAAAATACCTTTTAGGGCCTAAGAAATATATAGTCTTTATACTGTACATTATTTGTAGTAATTTCTAAGTAATGAGCTTAGAAGTTTTACAGTTTAACTTGCTTTTGAGGAATAATTAAGTTTCTTAACAACATTAGGCTTTATTGCAGGAACTCTGCAATTTTGTTATCCCACATGGGTTTCTCATAGGCTCTGGTTTCTCTTTGGCTTTTTAATGCAAATGAGAAGGCCCTTGGTGAAATTTTGTCTGAATCTGAAAAAAGTCTCTGTCTTCTGTGAGCCATGTAGGCAGGTACCTTTTTTCAGTCCAGAAAAGGGTGTTCTGTGAATTTTGTAAAAGAATAATAATATAATAAATGCATGCCAGATTTAATATAGTATCAGATTCTGTGTGTGTGATACCTGATGCGGTGTGTATGTCACAATATGTCAAGGAAGTACAATTCACTGTTGTATGCCCCCCAAAGTCACACGCTGGCTGAATGAATGAATGAAGTGCCCTATTGCAGAATGAGAACAGTCTTGGAATAATCCAACACCAGTTCTTTTGAGCATTGAACACAGATACCCAGCTGACAAGAACTTGCCTGTGAAAGTCTCTTTGACAAAGTGCTCAAGGACACAAATAGCTTTTCCAGGCAGATTGTAATGGAATTTAGAGTTGGGTATTTTAAACTGCTTCATCATCTCTTGGCTGAGAATTTTGAGCTACTTGTAAGTCTAACAGTCCTTGCAGCCATCAGGTCGAGTCACTGGAATCAGCCTTGCAATAAATTGCTGTTTTCCGTGTTCTGCCAGGGTAGCCCTACAAATCCAGTCATCTCAGTATATATCGCTTCTGCTGTTCAGGAGTTAAGGTGGGCTTCAGCTCCAAGTTGAAAATGGCCCAGGAAAACACAATGCCTTTTGTCATATTTCTTCTTTATAAAGAAAGCAGTCTTTTGTTAAATATTTCTTCCCATAACCTTTTATAATATTTTCAGCTCAGGATAATGTTTATTAACTCTTCATTATATTTTAGTTTTGTGTGTGATAACTGCTTGAAGAAAACTGGCCGAACACGCAAAGAGAATAAATTCAATGCAAAAAGTAAGTTTATTGTATATTACTGTGTATTACATTGTATATTATTGTATATTACTGTATTTAAACATAATTTCTTAATGCATTTTTAAAGAACCCCATTGTTAAAATGTTTCAACTTTTTTTAAGTAACATTGTAGAAGGCCATTCATATTTGGATTTTGTTTTGATTCAAGTAAGTAACACAGAATCACTGTATCAGTGAGATAGGTAGCAGAATAAATAAACAGTGGCATGAGAAAAATAACTGTATTACAGATCTAAATATAAAGCATAGCTCCATTAGTTGGACACTCTACTCTGTTTCCCCAGCAGAAGGCAGGAGCATTTTTACTATTCACAGTTTTAGAAATAGCAGGCCTTGTGAAGCATTTGGTGCTTCTGCATTCAAAAGTGTATTTCCACATGGTCTCTTCCTTGTCCCATGAATACAGTAACCTTCCCATCCCTTCTAGGTTCTTGGTCATTTTTGCAAACACCTGCTTTTGTTGATGGCTACAGTATTATAAGGCAATGTTCTATAGTAATAAGGGCCATTACTTTATCATTTGGAAACAAGCTCATGGATTTCCTATGGAGGTTACTTAAAGGATTTATTTTAAAATTAAGATTTAAGAATAAAGTTAAACATTGCTGTAATTAAATACAGCCGATGAATAGGATGATCCCTTTCTGTTCTTCCTTTCTTCCTCCCCACCAACTAGGGTTACAGACGACCCGCTTAGGAAATCATTTGGAAGAGCGTGTAAACAAATTTCTACGGCGACAAAATCATCCAGAAGCTGGAGAAGTCTTTGTGAGAGTAGTAGCCAGTTCAGATAAAACAGTTGAAGTGAAACCAGGAATGAAATCTAGGTGAGTTTAATTTTTCTTTTATTGGATTCATTATCATTATCAATTGGCAGAATCTATTTCCCTGTAATCTCTTCCTTTATTTAAAAAACTAAAATGTTAGTTTTTTGTGACAATGCTGTTTCACCATATATTCTTAGAATTTTTATCTGCATAACCTCAGAACTGGACATTTTATACATTTGGAATAAGAAAGTCTGTTATGCTATGTGAATGACAATAACTAACAGGCAGGACTAGGATCAATTAGGTTAGATAAAGAACTCCAAATGAGTAACTTTACTGAAAAATAGTTATTGTAGAGGTCATAACAGATGAATAAAAGCAGTTGTTTCAATAGCAAACTAGCCAAACTTATAGAAGATGTTAAGCTTTTTGGGGAGGCAGGGAAGACCTGATTTCCACCTAACCCTACTTTAGTAATGGTCAGATCTGCTGTCATCTTGTTTTTCTCAGCCTATGTGAGAACTAAGTCTCATAACAGCCGACCAGGTAGAACAAGCTTTTGCTTGGAAAAATTCCAGAAATGTCATTCTCTTTCCCATTTAAGGAAAAATTCTAGGCAGCTGGGTATTTTATGCCAAATTCGTGGCCAAAAGAATCTTTTATACCAGAACAGCTGTCTATTTATCTTCTGGGTAGATGTGGTGTTTGCCATTTTCATCTATTATGAGCCAATAATGTTGAAAATAAACCAGTAACCAGTAACTCTGCTTGAGAAGGACAGCTATTTCTTTCTAACATCTAATAATTCCTCAGCTTTTTAACTTTTATCTTAAAATAGTGTAAATTCCTCTTTTTTGTAGATTTGTAGATTCCCGTGAAATGGCCGAGGCCTTCCCATACCGAACAAAGGCTCTTTTTGCTTTTGAAGAGATTGATGGTGTGGATGTCTGTTTTTTTGGCATGCATGTGCAAGAATATGGATGGGATTGTCCACCTCCAAACACAAGGTCTTGTTTTGCTTCCTATTAAATTCAGGTTATTCAGTCTCAGCCCAGGCTATCTCACATGGTTCTAGTTGTGGGAGAAAATTAGATGAAGAAATACTTTTTATTTATATATACCTTGATTGACTGCCACAGTCTTGAGGAATACTAGGCAGTGTATAAAACATAATAAAGTTAATAGTTAACAGTACTGTAATACTTCAGTACAAAATAGCACAGCATTCTCGTGCCAGTAATGCCACACAATTCCCAAAGACCTTTGGAAGGCCATGATAGTCTCCCTGTTCTAACAGAAGATGAGCCATACAGAATTACTATCATTGTGCTCTGTCTTTCTGCAGGACTTTTGGCAGGGATCCAATCATTTATATCTCAGTCTATAATCATGTAGACTGAGAGGGAATGGTGGTTTCCTAGATATCCAGGCCTCAAGCTGTATAGGTCTTTATAGGTAGTGACCAGCATCTCAGATTTTATTCAGAAAGACAACATTTACTAGAGTGATAAAATGTGGCAATTCTGGGACAGCTTAATAATTGGGGGCTCCTGCATTTTCAATCAGCTGAAATGTCTAAGGTCTTCAGCGGCAGCCCTATGTCAACTGAATTATAGCAATCCAGCTAGATAGGCTATGAGCTTCTGAAGGAAAGGCAGGATCAAATCAAAGAAACACACAATTGCTCAGCCACTGAGTTTTCTTTCCTTTTGTCACAGGCGTGTATACATCTCCTACTTAGATAGTATCCATTTCTTTCGCCCAAGATGTCTCCGAACAGCTGTTTATCATGAAATCCTTATTGGATATCTGGAATATGTCAAGAAACTGGGGTGAGTGTTCTGCCAGGACATTTTAGCAATGGACATCTTGATGTTTCTGCCTTAAATATGTTGCACATTGCTCTGAGTGGAATTCCCTTATATTCATCTAGCTTCTTCAGGGTCAGTCATGACATTTTCCTTGCACTGGTTGTTTGAAAAAGCAAATGGCAAATGTTTGTATTGTAGTTGGGAAGCATGGTTGAGAGCCCTGCAATCAGTCACTTGGAAAATTGCTCTTTGCTGTGCTTCAGCCTTTAATCTCATTGGGTTCTCTTGATTTCCCTGCAGCATGCTACAATGAGGGGAAAGGCAAGGGTGGGAAGAGGTGAACAAGCCCAAAATGTAGGCTCAGCACTCCTGTCTATCCTGTACACTTTCAGTTCCTAAATATCTAATGATAGTCTTCAGTAGTCCTATAGTGTGTGTGGTAATTTTCTCTTCAGGTTAAAATAATTCAGACATTTCCCAAATAGTACAGTTGTGTGGGCAAGTGTAAATTTTCCAATTTCCCGGTATGCAGCTCAGTGGAACTCTTATTTTTCAAACACAGGATAATTCTATTTATTTATTCATTTAATGTATATGCCGCCGAAATCCGGAGACTCTTGGCGGCTAACAAGAACTCTTATGTTGTTCTTTGAGACTAATATAAAAACATAATGTGTGAAAATTCCAGCAACTTCAGCAAAATTGTGGGAAATAGCAACAACTCTCTTTCCTCCTGTTAAATAAAAAATCTTGAGCAGCCTGTTAAATTGAAAGGTTTTTTTGTATGCATGTAAGGCTTTCTAATGAAATTAGGTCATAGCTTTCTAATGAATAAGAAATAACATTCTTGTAGCACAAACCAACCTGGTGATTTTATTTGCATAGAAAAATTCAAGGTCTAACAACTGTGTTATCAAAAGTGTGTGTAAAATGCTATTGATTACCTTCTCCTGTGTGTTTATGTCTCAGTGTGGTACATTTAAACATTCAAACCTCCATTTAGGTGTAAAGCAATTTGAGTGGCAACTCTGGGCAAACTGCCCTATTGAGTCTTGCAGAGGCTTGTGTGCTTGAAGAAACTTTTTCTATTTCTTGGGAATGGGATAGAAAAGTAAGAATGATATACACATTATCCCAGTTTTGTGACCATGAAAACTCAGTACAGATTTCTGAGTTGAGTTTTGTAGGACACATATTGTTACTTCCTTCCAAACCAGGAATTATTGAAGAGACTACAATTAACAGAATACCTGGAGAAAGTAATTCCTTGGGCAGATGCAAGTGGAAAATGATTTTCCCCTCTTTTTTTAAATGTAAGATATTTATATTTTGCGTATTAACCTTAAAGTACTTGAGGTTAGAGTTAGGTTAGCTTCCAATATTTTTAAATTAAAATCAACCAGAAAAAAATAAATTTATTTCCTTCCTTCTAGCATACAATATATTAGGCAGTTCTTAAACAGAACAACAATAAAAAATAAGTAGGAAGTCACCTGTAAGAGAAATTCAATAAAAATAAGAACCAGTTATACAATATGTAAGTATTTGTTGATTTTGGTCTTTTCTCTTCCAAAGGAGTTTTCTTATTCCAAAAAGCAGATCTAAGATCATTCAAAAAACACAAAGGAGAAAATAAACTTCCCTCAATGCTTGGGCATTCACTCCAACTACTCTGGAATTTGTGTGGATTAAAACTTTGAACTTAATTAGTATTAAAATATTGCCAATGCTGTTGTGCTGCTGGGAGTGCCAAGTCCAGAAACAGCTAGTAATTAATGTCCAGTTGGGGTTTCTTCTTTGTCAGATCATCAAACTATCAAGGTGGCATGCAGAACAAGTTAGAACGTAACAATAAAAGATGAACTAGATAGCAAACTACCATCTAGAGAATGCACAATTTTAATATAGGCATAGACTAATAGTCTTAGATTTTGCAAACCCGGGGCTTTTGGAAGGACCCATTTTTATGGCCTTCATGAAGAAGAACAGATCTCATGGGAATGCTGATCATAAAAGCAGGATCAGCTTTTTTTTAAAAGGTATTGGCAATGGTTGCCACCACAACTTGTAGGCACAAGAATCATATGCAGGTATGAATGAATGACTGAGTGTAAGTGCTGGTGATCTAAACCTCCTTTCTATTGCGGTTAAACAGTTAGAATGGCTGCCTCCAATTCTGGACCAAGTTATTACTTAACTGGGATGTTTTGCATGTGTGAAATTTGCAGGTATGTGACAGGCCACATCTGGGCCTGCCCACCAAGTGAGGGTGATGATTACATCTTCCATTGTCACCCACCTGATCAAAAAATCCCCAAACCTAAACGTCTGCAGGAGTGGTACAAAAAGATGCTGGACAAGGCCTTTGCAGAACGGATCATTCATGATTATAAGGTGAGGATTTCCTCAAAGAGTGTCTAGAGACATTAGTATTTAGACAGCAGTCGTCTCTCCCCAATTGAAAGGGAAATCAATAATTAGGATGGGTACAATTCTGGAAGCGAATCAATCATGCATATTTAGATCTGGGTCAGTTCAAAATTAAGGATCAGTATGTGTCTTGGAATAAAGCAAAGGCTCTGGATGCAGTAAATATGCATACAATCATAATGTAACAAAGAAGACAATTTTAAATCATGCCTTGCAGCAAAAATTTGCAAAATTTCCTTTGGCTTAAACCATTCCTTGTTTAAAATAAATGTGGGTATAGTAAGATCGTTTCATTTTATGTGATGCTTGAAGGCTTCTGTACTTTTGCTATTGCTTTTAACTGTAGCACTAACCCCAGTATGTGATCTTATAGGATATCTTCAAGCAAGCAACTGAGGATCGGCTAACAAGTGCCAAGGAATTACCCTATTTTGAGGGTGATTTTTGGCCCAATGTGTTAGAAGAGAGCATTAAAGAGCTTGAACAGGAGGAGGAAGAAAGAAAAAAGGAAGAAAGCACAGCAGCTAGTGAAACAACAGAGGTGATTAAATTCATGGCTGATGTAACCACAATATTTATGTGAGCTATTTGGAATGCAGAACAAAAGCACAGATTCTTTTAGTCCAACAGAACCATCCATTACATGCCCCATTTCCTTTCAGAAGATCAAGAGGGCATGCAGGGGAGACTCCCTTCATTTAATCTCCAGAGCAAGAAACTGTGAGAGAGTTTGTGCAAAGAAAAACTGACTGAACCAATTGGTTGTCATGGCTGAGGGACACTGTTTTGTTCTCTACTCAAAATACAATTTGGTCATTCTGGTGTCCTAACTGTTCCAATAATAGATTGAGCTTTGATTTTGTAACTTGGGTTTGGGCTCGCCCTGCCACTCCAGTATGAGTGCACAAGCCCATAATGAATTGATTGTACTGATACAGTAAATTGGAAAACATAATGTAAAGAGTGTTGTGCTTGTGCAACATGGCAGGAGGTTCCCTTTGCCCATTTGCTTGCCTGCCTGCCTCTGTTGCTATTTTCAAATTATTTGCTGTGGGGAAGGGGAGGTGTAGATTTGTTTTTTATCTCACCTTTATTACTTTTATAAATAACCTAAAGCAGCAAATATACCTAATACTCCTTCCTCCTATTTTCCCCACAACAACAACCATGTGAGATGAGTTGGGCTGAGAGAGAGTAACTGGCCCAAAGTCACCCAGCCTGCTTTTATGGCTAAGGGAGAATTAGAACTCACAGTCTCCTGTGTTTAGATGAGTGGGTTAAATATGTTTGGTTGTTATTGTAGGCAGGTAGCCTGCAAGAGAAATCAGGTCAATAAAGGTTTGTTTTTTTTAAAAAAAGTATATACAAATAGCATTATGGCTACTATGATAATGATTTTGGTTGGTTTACTGGGCTCTGCCCTGAATTTATATTCTGTTCGTGTTTATATTCTATTTGTGCCCTATTTACGTTGAGTTTCTGGAGCAGTTGACAATGTATACATTAATTCTTATAATGTTGATATTCATGGAAGAGTAAAGCAGTATTTACTTTTTGTTTTGTTTTGTTGTTGTTTTTTTACAGCAGAAAAACACAGGCAGCCAAGAGAATCAGTTCTGTTAAGTTAAAATGAAATGTAGTCCATTGGGATTTTTTTAAATTATCACTGTGATCAGTTTTTCTGAGCTTAATGGGTCAAAAGTAGCCTAGGTCATTCCCCCTATTCCAGAAGGAAGAATGTAACTTCTACAATTAAAGGATTGCTGATTCTTTGTACACAGTCCTATTGAGAGGTGTGCATTTCTGTTACAGAAAATCAGAGGATTGTGGGAACCATTTTTGTTTAGCTTGTCTGATCTTGCCCACTTCTCGTAGCAAGCAGATGTTCTCTTCATACATGCCTTGAAAGAGGAACAGTTGAGCAGCTTCCTGATGTTTTAACAGGGAAGCCAGGGTGACAGCAAGAATGCAAAGAAGAAAAATAATAAGAAAACAAACAAGAATAAGAGCAGCCTTAGCCGGGCCAATAAGAAGAAACCCTCCATGCCAAACGTGTCAAATGATTTATCTCAGAAGTTGTATGCCACAATGGAGAAGCATAAAGAGGTACTGTGGCCAAGCTCTCCTCATTTCCTTTTTGCATTCATATTTGCGTAATTTAATGCCATTAAAAAGGGAACACACTGGGGAAGTTGATCCAAAGGCTGCAAAAAGTAATTGAGCTTGTTCTGTAGGAAACCGAGGGATCTCTCCCTGGCGTTCAGACCACATTAAGCAATGTGGTATCCATGACAGTTGGCATTGGTGGACATTGTCTTGTGCTCATTTCTTCCTCTGCCTTCACTTTGCAGGTCTTCTTTGTAATTCACTTGCATGCGGGGCCAGTCATCAACACCCTGCCCCCAATTGTGGATCCAGATCCATTACTTAGCTGCGATCTGATGGATGGTCGGGATGCCTTCCTCACTTTAGCAAGGGACAAGCACTGGGAGTTTTCTTCATTGCGCCGTTCCAAGTGGTCCACTTTGTGCATGCTTGTGGAGCTGCACACCCAGGGGCAGGATCGCTTTGTTTATACATGCAATGAGTGCAAACATCATGTGGAAACACGGTGGCATTGCACAGTCTGTGAAGTAAGTATATGTTGCCTGCTTCGATGTTACTTCAGGTCTGAATTGTCCTGCAAACCTGCCTCTTCTTTCCACAGTACTTTCACATAATTAAAATATAATAAATATGATATAATTAATACATAATGACTGCAGAGTCTATGATTTGAGCATCAAATATAATAAATATGATATAATTAATACATAATGACTGCAGAGTCTATGATTTGAGCATCAGTTTCACACAACAATGAACTATGTAGAAATTGTACAGGAAACCTGTTGGCTGAACAAGGCTGTTCAGAATTAGTGGTAACTGGGATTCTTCATTATGTTCTTGATAATTGAATGTGTTATTAACAGAACGTAAACTGTGACAGATGAAATGTCTCAGAAGTGTGGAGTGGTCTAATGACCATTCAATTAGGCTCTCGTGAGTAGGTATGCAGGTGGTTCCACTGCAGAAAAGAATGAGAGTTTGTGATGCTAGACTGAACCTTTCTCATATTGTAGGTTGTTGATCTAAGTGTGTCTCTCCCTTTGCTTTTAAGGATTATGATCTTTGCATCAACTGCTATAACACCAAGAGCCATGAGCATAAGATGCTGAAGTGGGGCTTGGGTCTGGATGATGACAGTAACAGCCAAGGAGAACAGCAGTCCAAGAGTCCCCAGGAGTCCCGTCGCCTCAGCATCCAGCGATGCATTCAGTCATTAGTTCATGCTTGCCAGTGCCGCAATGCAAATTGTTCATTGCCATCTTGCCAGAAGATGAAGCGTGTTGTCCAGCACACCAAGGGCTGCAAGCGCAAGACTAATGGAGGCTGTCCTGTGTGCAAACAGTTGATTGCCCTTTGTTGCTACCATGCCAAACACTGCCAAGAGAACAAATGCCCAGTGCCCTTCTGTCTCAACATCAAACATAAGCTCCGGCAACAGCAGATCCAACATCGTCTCCAACAGGCGCAGTTGATACGCCGCAGGATGGCAACCATGACCACCCGAAATGTGCCTCAGCAAAATTTGCCTTCTCCTACCTCAGCAACACCTGGGACCCCAACACAACAGCCAAGCACCCCGCAAACTCCCCAGCCCCCTCCCCAGCCTTCCCCTGTTAATATGTCACCAGCTGGTTTTCCGAGTGTAGCAAGAACTCCAGCTCCCCCTCCCATTTCAACTGGCAAGCCTTCCTCACAGGTGGCTGCTCCACCTCCACCTTCCCAGCCTCCACCAGGAGCTGTAGAAGCAGCTCGACAGATTGAAATTGAAGCAGCCCAGCAGCAGCAGCAGCAGCAGCTCTACAGAGTGAGTAGCAATGGCTTGCCCCCAGGCCGAACAGGAATAGTGAACACAGCAGTAGGTGCAGTGAACCCCATGCAGCAGGTTGGCATGAATGTGCCCCGTCCTAACTCAGTAAGTGGCCCAGTATTGTCCAACTTGCAGTCTGGGCAGTGGCAGTCATCAGCTCCAGTGCCGCAGCAGCAGCCAGGAATGCCAAGGCCAGCTATGCCCATGCCTGGCCAACAAACAGTATCTGGTCCAAGAATGCCTGGTGTGCAGCCACCAGCCCGAACAATTCCTCCAAATGCTTTGCAGGAGTTACTGCGGACTTTGAAATCTCCCAGTTCCCCACAGCAGCAGCAACAGGTGCTGAATATTCTGAAGTCAAACCCACAACTCATGGCAGCTTTTATAAAGCAGAGAACAGCCAAATACGTAGCAAATCAGCCTGGCATGCAGCCCCAGCCAAGCATTCAACCCCAGCCAGGCATGCAACAGACTCCAGCTTCACTGCAGCAGCCACCTCCACCAGCAGGGTTGCATGCTCAAACAGGTCTGCAGAATATGAATGCACTGCCAGCAGGTGTCCCGCGACCAGCTGTTCCTCCCCAGCAACCAGCCATAGGCGGCTTGAATGCACAGGGCCAGTCAGTCAGCATCATGAACCCAGCTCATAATCCTGCTATGGCCAACATGAGTCCTCAGTACAGGGAGATCCTGAGAAGACAATTACTGCAGCAGCAAGGAGGGACTGGGCTGGCAACTCACAGTCAGTTTCAGCAACCCCCAGGCCCTGGAAGTTATACGCAAGCCATGCAGCAGCAGCGGATGCAGCAACAGCAGCATCTCTCAATCCAAACAGGGGCTATGGGGCAGCTAGCTCAGATGGGACAGCTAAATCCTATGGGACAACCAGCCATTGGCACTGATGGCAGCCCTAACATCCAGCAAGCTCTACAGCAGCGACTCCTGCAACAGCAGCAACAGCAACTTAAACCGCAAATTGGCTCCCCAGGCCAGCCCAATCCCATGAGCCCCCAACAGCATCTGCTCTCAGGACAAGCCCCCACATCACACCTCCCTGGCCAACCAATCAGCGCCTCCCTCAGCAGCCAGGTGCGCTCTCCAGCACCTGTTCAGTCCCCCCGGCCCCAGTCCCAGCCACCACATTCCAGTCCATCCCCCAGGATACAGCCCCAGCCCTCTCCTCACCATGCCTCACCCCAGACCGGCTCCCCTCACCCTGGGTTGGCTGTTACAATGGCTGGCTCCATGGAACAGGGACACCTGGGCAACCCAGAGCAGAGTGCAATGCTTCCCCAGCTCAACCCCCCAAACAGGAACGTGTTACCAAATGAGCTGTCCCTGGTTGGAGATACCACAGGAGGTGACACACTAGAAAAATTTGTGCAGGGCTTGTAGCGTCACATAGGTTCTCTTTTATGTTCCTGGACTTCTTGAACTGAAAAAAACAAAGACTTCTAGCTTGAGCAAAATCCTAAATGGGACTGATTCATCCTCTACTTGTGAATGGATGAATAGCTGTTTAAAAAAAAGAGAATATATATTTTTTTGTTAAAAGCCAGCCAGGTGTGGTTAAAATATCTGGTCTCCTTGTTGTGGGGTTTTTTTTGTTTTGTTTTTTAGTTATCGTTGACTTTACTTTTTTAAAGGGGAAAACAAGTCCATTATATTCATATTTTTATTTGTACTTTCAAGACTAAGCAGTGGTGTTTAGCAGAGAAGAAAAATATTCACATTCTAATGTAGCCTGCTATGTTTCTGACATTTGGCAGAACAGTTTTGTTTTAGTCTTCTGAATTTTGCAGATACCCTAAGTATTATTACCCCGGGAAGATAGGAACTGACTCTTGCACACATGGACACACATTGCAGATGTAGAAACTGTTGCTTCTTTCTCTGATAAAACTGGTTTTAGATTTAAAAAAATAGGACACTCACTACTTAGGACATGTTAATTTTAACAGGGAAGAAGTGTACTCTGTAATTCTTTGATGAACTGAGAAAAGCAATTATAGTGTAAATCATGCAAACTATAATTACTATAAATATGAACAATTCAAGATTCAATCACTGTATAGAGGGGGGAACAAACTCATTTCTTACTTCTATAGCATATTGTTAAATAAACTGTGTGCAACAGACAAAAAAGGATGTCCTTGAATTCATGTACATGGTATTAACTTAGTGTTTGGATTTTTTTTTGTTATGAAAATGCTGTTTTCAACATTGTATTTGGACTATGCATGTCTTTTTTCCATTGTATATAAAGTATTGCTTAAAAGTGATATAAATTACTGAAATTTTTAACCTGTTTCTGTCTTTTAAAATCCATGTAAGATTGTCAGTTTGTATTTGATTGTGTGCCTGCGTGAATATAGGTAGGCTGTAAGTCTGTGTTCACCAAAAGGCATTCACTAGGTAGTAATTCTACACTAAAGAAATATTCGAAGTACTAAAGAGTAATATATTCTAATACTTTGCTGTACTAATTCGTTAAGAATTAACAGAAGTTACCAGTATTTGCTTTTTTAAAAATGTTGTTTGGGAAGGATTACCAGTTTTGACTGAAAACAGATGCTTCCTAAAATAAAATAACATGGTTTTCTCTGCAGTAACAATGAAGAAGCTGCACAACATATTCAGAAGGGACAAGACAGTTTGTTTCTAAACAATTGATTTTCTCAATCTGGTCCTATCTGCAAGCATTTATGCTGCTCCATCTAAGGATGGCTATACTACTTTTCAAGGGAGTAGAATTGGTTTCTTACTCTGTATCATACATTTAAACAATCACTAGAGGTAATTGATGAGTTTTATCATGTACTATATTACAATTTTAGTGTAAGTTAAAAACACCATATGGGATATACACTGTATAAAGAAATCTGTCCTCAAGCGGAGGATGGTGGTGATACAGAAGTCATATAAAACCCCTTACATAGGGGCAGAACATACTGTAATATAACATTTAATAAGCTTATATGACTGCCCATTCCATATAGATGACTCTGGGCAGCTAACAAGTAATATTGTAGGGCCAGATGGTGTTCAAAATAGATTTGCTCACATTTAATATATTTTTTTTAATTGGGGGGAAAGTTAAGAAATGAAAAGCAATAGTTTAAAGCAGTCTAAAAGGAAATATGCGTTATCATCTCCATATGTACATTTAACAACTTTGGCTCCTCCTCCCAAGTCTTTGAGAAGCAATAATTCAGAGTGTGGTCAGTAAATGTATTTCCCTCTCACATCACATGCATCTTGCTGAATGCAGCTCCTCTCTTCTTCCCAGCTTCATATTTTTTTGTAGTTTTTTTGACACCCCTACAAGTGTCTCCTGGGAGACAATTGTGTGGTAAATTACTTGGTACTTTCAGGCCACATAAACCTGAAAGTTCTCTGCAAGTTAAGGAATGTGCTTTTCCCTCCATCAGCCAGCCATAGCCCGGTACTTTACACCTGGAGAAAGGATGTGATACTTCTAGGCATTAACAGGTCATTCCGACAGGCATGCTGAAATCATTATTGGTACTCAAGTGGCCAACTTTGACATAAAGCAATTCATTCTCAAAATCTGCAATTTAGGCAACTAAGCAGTTTTGACAGAGCCAAATTAAGCTTGACCTATCCATAAACTAGAGGCTCAGTGGCGGAAGCGGTTAAGAGGTTGGTTTGCTGGCTGGAAAGTCAGCCGCCCGAGTTTAAGACCTGGCGTTGCTGTGCAGCAGAGTGAGCGCCTGCTGTTCCATCTCAGCTCCCGCCCATTTAGCGGTTTGAAAGCACACGAGTAGATAGATAGGTACCGTCCCTTCCGGCGGGAAGGTAACAGTGTCCATGCGCCTTCAGCGTCTAGTCATGTTGGCCACATGACCACGGAAGTGTCCTCGGGCGAATACTGGCTCTTTGGCTTGGAAACAGGAATGAACACTGCACCCTAGAGTCGGTCATGACTGGCAGGGTCATCTTTACCTTTCCCCATAAACTGCAATCTGTGGACAGACATGTATATCCTTAGAAAACATATTTTATTATCAAACAGACAATCCATATTTAAACTAATGGGAGAGTAAACTGAAGACTGCAACTGCAATCAAATCAACACACCTTTCTAAAGAAAGGTGCAAGCTTGGGATGCAAGCTATCTACTGTCCTAGCCAAAGTTTGGCTGAAGTATATAAATAGAAGAAGTGGCAGCTAACTGGAAAACTGCAGAGGAAGAAATGTCCAGGAGTTCATATTTTGGGAGAATACCACATTCGAAAGGCTCAGCATCACCTTTGCCTCTTTTTTTTGGATCTATGGAAGTGTAGTTTCTTTTCTCTCCGAGCTTCTGCAGTGGTAAATGTGATGCAGTTGGCATCCAGAAAGTCCAACAATCTGTCCAGTGCAATCCTTATGCCATTTTGCTTCAGTTCTGCATGCAGTACAGACAGTTCAATGGGCTGATATAACAGAATTTGCTGGCAAAGAGATGGGTTGGAATGAATATAGTCCTTCAAGATTTCCAGTTTCTGACCCTCACCACTCTCAATAATCTGAGAGGCAGAGGCACCTTCCTCTTCCCTTGCCAGCATGCTGATTTTAAACTTCACAGATGAACTAAGAACAGGATGAGAAAGGAAAAAGCATTATGATACCCAACCAATCTCTTACGTTTACCCATTTAAAAAAAACCCTTGGGCATATAAACTCACATTCACTACACAGCATCAACACAACCATGTTCCAATTTTAAGGCTAAGGGTAGAGAATATGACTACCTGAGGACATAGGGATAGGACAAGTGATTTTCAAAATTTTTGCCTTCATGCCTCAACATCTGGCAATACATGCCATCAACCTAAAATGTCAGAATTAAAAACTGAGCACACTGCTTCAAATCTGTCCCTGTACCTCTGAGATGCTGCACAAGTTGCACTTCCAGCTCCTGTTGATCCAACTGACTCTTGAGAGACTGTCGGGATTAGATCTCCAGTGTCATCTCCAACAGGTAATCTGTTTGCAGGAACAGTTGCTTCCTTTAACCACCGTTGTGGCCTCTGATTGCCTCCTTCAGAGACATCTGTAAAACTAGTCATATTTTGGCTCCCCTGAAGCATTTGATAAGGGAAAAGATATTTTTGCTGCAGGTTCTGAAAGGAACTGCTAGCAACTGGCACAGACTTTTCCTTTGAGTCAGTTCCTTTCTGTTGGTGAGTAAACTGAAAAATTTCCTTCAGTTTTAAAACCATCTGCCGCTTTGGGAGAGCACGGACCCCAAACCTAAGAAGAAAAGGTGGTAAAGTCACAATTGGCAAGTAAGCACAACCAATAAGGTACATTTTGCAAATTTCTGCTTACAAAAGGAACCTGCTTCAACCATGACAGCACCCACCTGCTCAATTCCTTCTTCAGCTCTGGGGTGTCCATGTTTGAATAAGGCGGCGAGGACATGAGTGGAGTAATGCAAGAGACTTCTCTGGCTTGGCAGGTAAGATCTGTAACAGAATAAATGGGAACTGAATCAAATCACCCATATGGGGTACACCCTGCATACCATCACTTATACATATTGGTTAATGGTCCATCGCTAAATCACCCCAAACCTCTAACAAAAAAAGAGGTCAGCAGGGAACCCATCATGCACAATTTTTTTAAAGAATCTCTGGCAACAAGATGGGCAAGTATAAATTTGATGATTTTTTTTAAAAAAGCTGAACACTTCATTAGAAAAGTGCTTTAGAAAAAGGAAACCAAAACTGGATTTCTAGATTGTTGCTCTCTGCCAAAATCTACAGAAAAAAGGGCTCATCTCATGCAAGAGGGAGATTGTTCTTTTGCAAAACTGAGTAGGGGCCAAATGAAGCTCAGCCAGTTTCAAAAATTTGGGTCTTGTGCTTCAGTATAATCATTCATTGAGTTTCAAGGGCTTGATAAGTAAGTAACAAGCAGGAAAACTACATTCATTTTTGGTCATATTATAAGTAGACTGAACTGTTAACAAACTTGTCATAACTGACCCAAAGCAGCCACTTACCAGAAATCTTTGGAAGAGGTATGGAAGCAGACAAACTTGGGGAGACAGGAAGAGCTTCACTGCTGTCAGAGTCTTCTCCAGACATATTCTGAGAATTGTGCAGTAGCAAATTTCCCACTCCAAAATGGACTGGGGCTGCTACATTAGCTATATTACTACCAACAGTAATAGGGTGATTGTCCTGCACATCAAACATGTGCACTGAAGTCTTCAAAGGATTTCTGCCATTTACAGTTAGTACCTCCAAAGGTTCTTCAAAGACATCCCTTAAGTATGGTGCCACCGCTTCCTGCTCCTCCTCACTATCATCCACAACCACCACATCTCTCTCTACTGCACACAAGCCATTGTCAGTCTTCACTGCTTCAAACAAAGAGGTAGATAAGAGCTGTGGCAAAGGCTTATAGCTGCAAGAGAATTGCTTCATCTGGGTTTCATGAGTCCATTGCTTTTCAAGGGTAGAATTCAACTTGGATTTTTCAACCTGCAGGTCACCCAAGCTATTCCAGGCTGACAGAGGAGTTTCAGGCACCACCAATGTCCTTCCTTCACTCCAGCTCAAACCTTCCAAGAAGCTGTCTTCTTTGTGACTACTCAGATTCAAGGACTGATGGCTTTCACTCAAAGATTGCGCCTCATCACAAAGTAGTATGCCCAACCCATCACCCACTTTACTTATATCCTGCTGGAGAGAGGATGGGCTCCAGCAGTTCAAGACATCTGCAATGGGGCTCACTTTATGCCATGACAGCTGTCTAGAGGAGAAGCCTGAAGCAGCCTCTACCTGTTCTTTTTTGGTCTCCTGTTCCAGCTCTTCATCAGAATCCAACACCACAATATGGTCACTCTTAACATTCAGATAATGAGTACTCACTCCACCAGCCTTCTCTAGGCTGCTGACAGGTGCCTCTCCCTTCTTCTTTATATTCTCTTGCCTATCATTTTGAAAGGGAAGTCTACCTAATATGTTTGGCTGTGATGCAGATGTAAGCAGAGAGAAAGGAGCTTCTAGGTCTTTTGACAAAGTCATCTGAAGATCTTTTGCTGGCACTTGAAAGAGTCTTGGAAAATTTCTTGATGTGGTATCTTTTTCAGCTACATCAACACCCTGCTCCCAGAGAGAAAATTTCATTTGTGAGATAGAAAATTGGGTAGCAGACCTCTCTAGATGATTTCTATGACTGGAATCCCCAGCTAACCTAAGAGGAACCTCACTTGTGGATTCTTTTCTGGTATCTGCTCTGAAGGGCACCATTTCCTGAAAATCTTGCTGGAACTCAACAGAATATTTTCTCAGATCTTTTCCCATGCTGGCAATAGAGGTTTTCAATGTGGATGATTCTAGATCACATTTTATTTCGCCTGTCTTAATTGTCATACCTCTCGTGGGCTTTTCCAATACTTTTTTTCCAATTCTTTGGCAGGAATCACCATCTTGGCCAATTTTCTTTTCCACTTCATCATCTCTGCATTTAGTACAGACTTCTTCCTTTTTCACTTCATCAGAGATCATTCTGCGCTGGGTAGCAACAAACTCATAAATTTCTTCTAGTTCCTGCTCATTCATACTGTCACTGATTTCATCTTTGCATACAGATTTTGCTACAGTTTCTTCATCTTCATCTTGCCACATGGATTTCAGGAATTCCTCAAAAGTTTCAACTCTGACTTTATCATGAGCTGACTTTTCTACAGATACCCGTTCATTAGGATGGCCTTCACAGAGAACAGCCAATTCTTTCACTCCAAACCTGTAACCATGCAAATATAGATAAATGTTCTTTCTCCTCTCTTAGCACAGTCCATGGCATAAAATAATGGAACTTAGTAATGCTTTCATACAACAAGCACAATGAGCTCAAAACTCTTGTATAGTAAATTTCATAACAATTTCCAGGCAAGCAACAACATCAACACACCAACCTTATTGCTAAATCAACCACATCTGATAGCAAATGTTGTGGTATGAAATGCTCAGCTGTGTAAAGATACTTCAAGAACAGAGTAACAGCCTCCCCAGGAGTATCATGTAACAGTACACGGCAGGCTCCAACATCTCCATCTTCAGCCACCACAAATTGTCTATGGTCAACCTGGTAGCAGAACAGAAAAAGCAGATCTCTGCAGCAGCAATTAGAAAACCAAGACTCTTTGCCAACTTCTTTTAAATTTTCCTCACATGTAGAAACTGTTCTCTACCTCAGGCATTTAAAAGCATTAGTCTTTCTGCCACCATAATGGCTTCCCAAGCACGGTAAAGTCTGCCAGTCAAAAGGTCTCCTGCCTCATAAACAATATCTGTATTTTGAAGCACGAGAGCATTTTTTCTTGCAACTTAACAAAACCAACATCAGTATCCTGTAAGTTGCTCAATTTCCTTTATTCCTATGGGAGAAGGAAAAGCAGAGCCAGGTGTTAAGAGAGGGATAGCTACACATGCATAAACACCAAAAGTCCATCCCCTCATGAGGACCATTAGCCTTATCTGGGGAGTGGAGTATTTGATGGGCAGTTGAAAAAATTCTTTGATCTTATAATGTTAATAAACCTATTAGTTGGAACTGCAATGAATGAGCATGATCCTTTGTCCCTAATAGCTCCCCACCACCAGTTATGCCTATAAAGTTTAACCCACTTCTTCTTTTCTTTAAGCCTTTCCACTTGATGTACATGTTTTCCTGCTCTCATAGCCTCCATCTAACTGAACTGACTTAATTTTTGCCTACTGTAAGGTTTGGTGGCTGATGCTCACAAGACTAAGACTAACCTAAGATTTCCAGTAGGTCCTGCTGCCTACAGTTACTCTTCAAAAGTCTGGCTCATTGGCTTCAGTCCTCTATAACTGATAAGCCAAACAGCCAAGGTCGCTCAACATGACTTCTCCTAAACTAGGATCTCATCTACTTTTGAAGGACCCTGAACTCAAGA
>JANHZU010007323.1:3477-14369 GCA_032468055.1 Acrochordus granulatus | reverse complement strand
CCAAGCTGCTGCGGGTCCGAACGACAGAATAGCTTTTTCAGCCCCACCTCGCTCGGCAAGTGCCCGACAATGCGCGGGCCTCCTGAGACAAGAGCCAGCGCTCGCCCTTCCCTCCCGCCCTCCGCCGCCCCGCGAGAGGCCAACCGAGACGCACCTGACCTGCGGCGGGCGGCGGCCAGGCGCCCCGGCCCGTCAACGAGCTCAGCCCCCACAACCAGCCACTTCCGTGCGCAGGCCCGGCCGGGCTCGCCGCCGGACCTTCTTGCCACCGGCTGGCGGGCAGCGGCGGCGTACGGGGGGCCGCCGGCCCCTCCGAGAGCAGCAGGGCCGCCCGGGCCTCGATCCCTCGGCGGGCCTCCTCCGGCCCTTGCAGCAGCAGCGGCGGAGGCGGCTTCCCGCGGTCCTTCTTGCCTAGGTAGAGAGAAGCGGCGTCAGCCAGACCCGCACCGGGAAGGAAAGCGGAGCACGGGCGCGAGCCGAGCCTCTCCCGGACGGACTGACCTGACCTAGGCCGCTTCTTGCCCTCCGACCGCGGCACCGACAGAGTCACCAGCAACTCCGCGTCCGCCGCTCTCCGCTTCTTCCTCCCGGCCGAGCGTGCCGCCGAAGGGGCGCCGTCCGGCAAGAGGAGGGACGGTCCCGCCTCACCAGGCCGTCCGCGCGCCCTCGCACAGCGCACGCCCGGGGCTGTCCCCCGCCGGTGCCCCCGCGGGCCCTGCAGCCGGAACTCGTCCTCTGAGTCGCCCATTGTCCGTGCCGCCGCTGCGCGTGCGCAATGAAGCCGCGCTGCCGCCCCGCGCGTAGGCCCCCTACCGCCCGGAAGCCGAGACCACCCAACCGCGCGTGGCACTCGCAAAGGCCGCAGAAAAGAGGCGGTGGCAGCTCAATCTTTTATTTTGTGTTTTCCCCGACCCCTTCACAACTTTCTGCTCCGCGAGCGTCACGCCTGGGACTCCCGGGCAGAGGTGAGGAAAGCAGGCCAAGGAGCGCAGCGGAGCTTCCAGACGTGGGGCTGGATCAGTGCTTCTCCAAAGCCCGGGCAAGCAGCTCGTTCAGCCGGGTTACCATTGGCCGTGGGTCCTCGCTCAATCCTGCCGTTATCATGGCATTGTCGTATATCTGCAGCCAAAGAAGAACCCAGAGGTGGTCACGTGTCCCAGGCGGCAGAGTCAAGGCCGGTCCTGCCCTCACCCGGCGAAGCGAGGGGTGGTTGCAGCCTCTCCTTTGCACCTTGGGGTGGCAAGGAGCCTCTCACAGCCACACGACTCCCTGGTCCTGTTCAGCTAACTCAGCTCTTCCCAGCTCCCTCACGTTTATCTGCCAACAGGACTTAAGACAACTATTTAAATTAAAAACTATAATTTCTCATTTTCTGTTTCTCATTTTGGAGGAAAAAAGTGTTTTAGCAACCAGTGTGGTGTACCAAGGATTAGCAGCATCATGGATGGGTTAATATCCACCTAAGTGTGAAGGACAAGACAAAGGGATAGAAATCGATCTGCACCCAGCACAAAGCAGATCTACCTCACAATTAATAATTAGCAAAAGAAGAATTAATGTTTGTATTGACTTTCATTGGAGAGGAAGTACAAGAGAGTAAGCAGGCGCACAATGGTGAATACAAATCAGAAGGAATGGGGTGGCACCACTTGATTAAGCAGTCCCTCTGCTATGTGGGGGACAAGTAATCACTGTAGGCACTCTCCCATGCCTGACCTGTTTTCTTTTCCCAACCCCAGGAATGTTCAGGGCTGATGCACTGGCTTTTGATGAATATTCCCCATTCAGTGCCTGCTTACTCTCCTGTAATCTATTCCTCTCCAATCTCTTTGCTCTGCAAGGGAAAAGAGGAGGGGCAATGCATATTGACTGTAATGGTAATCATGTAAATGAGGGATATTGCATAGGTTGTAAACAGGGGCATTGGTTGTAAAGTTATTTTTTCAGCAGCAATTTTATATGGTTGCTAAACAAGAACGTGGGAAAAGGAAGGGCAGCAAGGGGTAAAGAAGGGGATCAGCCTGGAGTTACTGCACATGCACAAATGCCAAAGGTCCAACTCCTCATGAAGACTGTTAGCCTTATCTGGGGAGTCCAGTGCTTGGTGGGTAGTTGGAGAAATTCTTATGATCTTACACCTTTGATAAACCTGTTAATTAGAACTGCCCAGACTGAGCCTGTTCCTTCTAGCCTCATAAAAGGCAGTTGCTCACTTCATAAAGTGAGGTCTATCTGTAGAGTGACTTCACCTAGAGAAGAATGAAACTCACATGCTATTCACTCTATTTCTTGTTTTTCCTAAACTCTGTATGTGCGTTTTCAGGTCAGATAGTTTTCTTGGTAATTCAGCTTCAGGCTTGCCCTGAAGCTGAAAAAGATTAGCCTAGAGTCATCCAAGATTGCTTTGGTTCCTTAACTTGGTGTCTTTAGCCAAATTGACTCTCACTTTAAATTTACCCAGTCCCATTTCTGTATACAGGTAGTCCTCCGGTTACAGTGGGCATTGGGATCCAAATTTCCATAGCTAAGCAAGGCAGCTGTTAAGTATGATGCCACATAACCACATCGTTTAGCAACAGCAATCCCGACTGCTGTCCTCCTCTCAGGATCACACAAGTTAAACAAGGAACTTACATGACCATGACAAAATGAATCCATACAAAAATATTTTCATATGCATTTTATATAATGGCTATATTTACACAAGATTCTTATTTATGAGTTTTTACCCCAGTCTTCTGGGTTGACAGGACACCTGACTGTAAACTATCCAAATGTCAGGTTTGCATAACATGCTAGGCTAAATATGGCTAGCTTGACTGAGCTTCAGAGTTCTGCAAACAAATCAAATTTTTACTAATAAGCATTTCTACAGATTATTTTCCTTCACACAATGTGTGATGTGTTGAGTAAAAATATACACATATGCAAGTTGAATTAAAACTGCAATATTCTGAGTTCCATACAGATTTTTGAAATGAAAACTGGATGAAATCTTAATACAAAGTACACTTCCCCATCTTCTCATAGTTACTGCAGCTATATAAGAGACACAACCAGGAATTACACAAAATACCTGAAGAACTTCCAACTTAGTTTTTCCTCACAGTAGGAAAATAAGATTCATTATCAGGGTGGACAAAAGCCCAAGAAAATTATAATTTCCAGAAAATACAGTTGGAAGAAAATTTCAGCCTACTGAATGGGTAACTGTCAACGCATGTCAGTGTCTATACCGCTCTCTCAAAATTCCCAATTTATCTATCCAACCCAGAAAGGTCTAGATGATGATGCCCTAACATCAAGGCATTCAAAGCTTTACTTTTGTCCAGCATCAATGCAACTCACCTGGTCAAGCAACATTTGGGCCAGGTCAGGCTGGCCAATTCGTAACTGGTTGAGTTTCTTGACTAGTACATGTCTAGAGAAGAAAGAGACAGTTTAAGAGCTACAGGCCAGGAAGAAGATCCTTCTCTAAGAGATGCCACTAAAAGCAGTCTCAGAGTCCCCTGGATGACTTCTTCCCCATACCCAATATTGATCTCCAGCGTAGGTTGCAGGATTTGAGCTCGCTCTTCACTGGTCTTTGCCAACTGTTGCATACGCAGGAAGTGTCTGGCAGCACCCATCTCCAGCACCGTGATCATGGCTGGATGTGAATCCAGACGGGGAGTCACCTGTGGGCAAACCAAGAGATCCAGTGAAGCCCAAAGAACACCTGGGACAAGCTTTGCATCCCAGGAAGCTGCCAGGCTGACACTTTCTTACCCAAGCTGCTGATTCCACGCCTACTCACGCCCTCCCCACCACCCTTGTGGCATTTCACATGGGGTTACAGAAATCACAGCCACTAACAGAAATGTCCATTCAGTTTAAACCCAGACTTCAGTAATCTGAAATGGGGAGGGAGATCAAATACAATTCAGTAATTGGGCTCCACCTGCAACAAGTGTATGAAAGACCCCCAAAGCAGCTTGTGACAGCTTGAAAAGAGGATGACTATTGTGGATGTGCAACAACTACAGTAGTTAAAAGGGCTGTCCAGAGATCCTAGGCAATGAGATATTCATGACCTACCACTTTTCCATACTCTTTATCCCACTTCTGCATGTCCCCCAAAGTTACTTGCTATGGGAAATGCAGCTGAAGTCAAGTCTCCCTAGAGCCCAACAGCCCTGAGGGCTCTTTGGATGTGTGCTCCTTCCCTCCACACCCTCACCCATCAAGCATGGCCTCTCTCATCTCTCACTTTGACAGTGGCAACACGTGAGCCAAGAGTATTCCTCATCCAGGCTAGTAGATCCTCCACCTCTTGAGAGCTCAGGCAATTTTCAGCTGCAATGGGAAGATGAAAGCCCCCACAGCAGCATTTTGAGGAGAGAAACAATAAACTGAATGAAAACTAGAAGTCATTCCCTTTCCATTCCCAAGCCTTTCCTTGTTTTTTCTACAGCCAACTGATAGACTCTTCCTTATCATTTACATCCCCCTCAAAACCACAAGCTAACTTTCCTCCTGACTACACTACTTCCTTTTCCAGAGCATAAGGCAGTCATTTCTGGTCAAGAAAGGCTCCAATTATCAAAAACTGTTCCCATCATGCACCTACCTGAGTGACTTTCCTCAAACTTTTCCTCTTTGTAGTGGTCAACAGCAATATCTGTCTCTACTGAAATCAGTTTCTTCTTGTCAAACTCTTGTAGGTGCAGAAGAGTCAGCTCATCAAACTGCTTGTAGCAGAAGAGCACCTGGTAGCCCACAGAGTGTATGGGTTCAGTTCAAAACAGCTCCAAGAGAGCAATTCCTCCCTTCCCATATATACATTTGACTAGCCTCTGTCTTCCAGAGTTTTTTCACCGACTATTTGCAACAATCATGTTTACAAGTAGATGATTAACTAAAGGTTTTTCATTTACTGTCCTGCATTTAGTGTGATCTTATCCTTGATCCCCTAGAAAACTCCCAACCACTGACCAGGGCTATGTTTCCAGCAATCTCAAAATACCCATTCCTACCATTTACAGCAAATGGAGAGAACTGGTGGCATGTGCCTCAACAGATGGTGAAAGGAACACTGAGCAAGTAGGAGTGAAATACAATACTCTGAGCTTGCCAGAAATCTTCCTCCTGCTCTTCTCCCACCCTCATGGAGAAAAAGTGTCACTTCCTGCAGAATGAAGCTGTTGTAATAACAGGGAACATCAGCACCCATGTTCTGCTTCAGTTGCAAACTGTTAGGACTTCATCAAACCAAGCCCTCATACCACTGCAAAAAAGGTAAAAAGTTTCCCCTGCCAGTCATGTCCACCTTGAGGAAGCAGTGCTCATCTCTGTTTCATAGCTGAGGAGCTAGCATTGTCTGAAGCTGCTTCCTTAGTCATGTGGTCAGCATGACTATATGCCAAGGCACATGGAATGCTGTTACCTTTCCCCCCTATTTATCTACTTGCATTCTTACATGCTTTTTAACCGCTAGATTGGCAGGAGCTGGGGCAAATAACCCCATTATGTGGCACCTGGGTCTCAAACTCAGGTTGCCAACCTTCCGGCCGACAAGCCCAGAATCTTAACCACTCGGCCACCACACCTGATACCACTGCATCCTCCCCCAAAACCTACCTTCTTTCCTCTTAGCTTCAGCCCCTCTTTGCTCACCTCAACATTTTTCTTCTTCGTTGCTTCATAATATGGAGAGTGTTCAGCCAAGTTGCGAGAAGGAACACAGAGATAATAGATGTTTCTGCTGCCAACTGGCATACGGCTAACATATTCTGGGAGGCTGGTTAATTGGCCTGGAGGCAACACTGATGACTCATACCGCAGCAGCTTTGCTACTTCCTCCTGGGAAGATGTTTTATCAGTCACAAGGGAAAGAAAGGTAGACAGCCTTGCCCACCCCCCATGACTAGCCCCAATTGGCATCACTTCTATAGTGTCCTAATTACCAAAAGAAAGGCAGAGAACTTCAGAGATGGTCATCCAGCCAGAGCTCCAGTTTACCTTGGCTTCCTGCTCAACCAGTGTGACAATTCCCTCACGTATAAACAATCCATAGTCCTCAAAGAATGTAGCATATTTCTCAGGGTGCTTCTTACTCTGATCAATGAAGAACTTGATCAGCCTCTGTTGCAAAACCTCTCTGAGCTTTCTATACAAGATGATCAAATGATAATGCATCAGTTAGTAAGAAAAGAAAGAGAATAAGAGCATATAACTTGCTGCAAGGCCAAAATGGCAGTAACTACAAGGCATTACTTCTCCCTGACTCAAGCCTGATTTGATCCATATAATCTAAGCAGCATACCAGGATCTTAGGCTGCAACGGAGGAAGAAGTCCAGAACTCAGCTGAATTGTTAACTGACGTTACATTCCTAAATGTCTGGTTTCTAAATTTGATAGCTCCTTTCATTATTTGCTTAGAATGACAAAATATTGAATAAACAGACTCCCAGAGAGGCAGAAACCACATACCACTTTTTATATCAACCATGTTAGGATTCTACCTCAAAAAATATTACATCTTTGCTTTGCAGCCATGACAGAACAAGTTCCAGAGAAGCCACAAGTAGTCCCTGGAATCAAGCTTCCTGCTCACCTGACAAGGATGCTCTCTTGAAGCAGTTCTCGACTGAGATTCAAGGGAATATCCTCACTGTCCACAACCCCTGCAAGAAAGCAGGGAGAGCAGATAAGTGAGTCATGTTTTGCAACAATCCTGCCAATTTCCAGCGTCTCCCTTCTAAATAGGGCTCTTCTGATTACCCTTCAGGAAACGTAACCATTTTGGTAAGACTTCTGTAGCTTTAGTCAGGATCAGAACCTTACGACTATAGAGGGCCACGCTGGAACCTTGCTCCTGGCTCACATCAAACATGGAAGGCTTCTAGGGAGTTATGAAAAAGAGAACACAGAGATAGAAGAGAGTTGCACTGCAGAAAATCAGCCTCCTGAAGTGAGGCGATATCTTTTATTACAATCTCCTCACACATCAGTTTTAGATTTCAAGCCATCCAAATGAGGCAAGGCTGCCCACTCTTCCCACTCACCACCCCTGGCACATAAAAAATGCTGCGGATGTTGAGAGGTGCATCAGTCTTATAATGCAAGATGTAGCGAGGCTCGTCATATGCATGGCCAATGAAGTGGTAGAATTCTGTGTGCTGCCAATCTCCAATCTCCGTGGGCTCCATCATCCAAAGGGCCTAAGTGAAGGGAACAGATCCTTAGCTGAAGCTATCCATATTTCCAAAAAGGAAGGAGTGACCAAATGGAGAAGAGGAAGTTTCCATTAACATGATGGCATTTTGCAGATGCTGCTAATGCCAGCAGTAATTTTTATTAACCCCAAAGAACCATAGGAGATCCAGATAATCATAGGGCACAACTTCTATTTCTGTAATACGTGGGTGACAGGGTAGAAAACAGCAGCTTGTCTACAGTGAAAGAGGCATTCCAAAGGCAATTTCCTCCAGACGGTTCTTCTGAAACTGCAAAGGATTGTGGGACCCCTGCTTACTAAAACATCATTTGGTTCAAGCCCACCTCCAAAATCCATCCTGGTACCTGCCTTACCTGCAGGGTGTTGACACGTTGCCCATTCAGATAGAGGGGAAAGCTGATAAAGTTGCTATATTTTCTGATGATCTCTAGAAAAGGCAAAGTATGGGCTGAAAATTCCACCAACTCACTCTTCTTCTCCAATGGGGACTTTAATCTATTCACCGCATACCTAGAGACAAGCACTTATCAGAGGCAGCCCCCCTACAGACAAGGCATAACTGATAAAAGAATACAGGACTATATATAACTTAATGAGATATTTCTTGAACCAGTTAAATTCTAATATTCACTCTTAGTGTTGCAATTAAGGTACCAAGCCTTTTATGGCTGGGCACCATGATCTTCAGAAGCATTACATGGGGGGCCTAAAATACCCAATCGGCTGACCAATAGGCTAGGCTGACCAGGATTTCACTGAAGGAATGGACCAAATTAAAAAAAGTCCTATCAAATGACAAAGGGTTACGCACACAAGACATTTCTAAAGCATTCTACAAACCATCAACTACAGCTATTATTCTTTAGCCTGCAAAGCTAATAAGGACTTTTCCCCCAAATTCTAAAGTAACTTTCCACGTATGAAAGTACTTTATAAGGAATCATGCTTCTCCAGGCAGAAGAGAGCTTTCCCCCAACATTTTCAGAGACCGAAACTGGGATCTTACCCATGCAAAACAGGTTAGGATATGCCACCCACCTCTGCTTCTTCCCCAGAAACCTGGCTCTGCATCTCATCCAAAGGGCCTGAGAGGTCATTGGTGTCTATTCAGAAGTGAGAAAGTGAACAAGCTCCCTGCTCACCTTTGACTCGTTCTTCACTGGCAAATTCCTTACAATCTTCCTTTAGATGCAGAATTATTTTAGTCCCAACCTGAACTCCACAAGCTTCTGAAATTTCAAACGTCCCAGAACTAAGATTAGAAAAGCAAGTCAGAGGAATAAAAGTAAGCTATAATTACAAACTGCAAACAAATAGGAGTCCACAAAATAAGTCCTCTCCCCCAAGCAGTAAGTCAGTTAGCATCTGACTCTCCTATTAATGCAAAAGTTGCAAGACCAGATCTCTCCAGTGGAAAGTAACATTCTGGCTCCCATTATTTGAGCACCAATTTCTGCAGAAATATCTTGCAGAGTATAGGCTTTCTTTTCTGCTTAGCCTTTTTAAATTTGCCTTCATTCTGGTATTCCAATTCAGACAGGCAGGTAGAACCCAAAGACCCTCAATTTTCCAGCAAAGCTTAGAATACTCCATGTAGCCCTATAACTATTAATCTGCAGCCCATCACCCCAACCTTCGCTACATCCTTACCCATCTGAACGCCAGCAATAACTGAGGCTATTTGGTTCTGCTGATTTGGAGAAAACTTCCACTTGATTAGCCACCATGAAAACTGAATAGAAGCCCACTCCAAATTGGCCAATAATCTTACTACTGGCCCCCGTTTGACTCTTCAGTGTATCCAAAAAGACCTGTAGAAACAACATGTGCAGACTAAGTGCATGAAGGGGACCCAGTTGATCTGTCTCCCCTTGCTATCATCTCCACTTGCAAAAAATCAAATACCACTCTGGTTCTTGAGAGTCCAGCCTACCACCTGAGCATTCTTCCCCAAATCCCTTATTCCTTTATTTAAATACCATTCAAGAAATGGCTATACATACATATGTACATGTATGCATCTAGATGTATCAGTGAATATATAAAAAAGCATAAATCAACATAAAACATATGAGAGCCAATTTGGAATAGTGGTTAAGGCATCAGGTTAGAAACCGCAAAATTAGAGTTCTAGTCCTGCCTTAGGCACAAAGCCAGCTTGGTGATTTTGAGCCAGTCACTTTCTCTCAGCCCTAGGAAGAAGGCAGTGGCAAACCACTTTTGAAAATCTTGCCAAAAAAACTACAGGGACTTATCCAGGCAATCTCCAAGAATAAGACATAATTTAAACGGAAGGAAGAAAAATAAAGATACATCTCTCTCTAAGTTTGCTATTTATTTTTTGTTGTTGCACATCACCCAGGATCACATTACTTGAGTTGGATGGCCTTATAAACCTAGAATCATAGGACGAGAAGGGACCTTGGAGATCTTCTAGTCCAACCCCCTACCCAAGACAGGAATCCTTATACCATCTTGTTAATAAATAAATGAATGGGAATGTACAAAATGAAGCCAATTACCTCCAGAAACCTCAGATCTTCTCCCAGACTAGCAATAGAAATGTTTTTTAAAAAATGTTTAAAATGCAAAGCCATTGAATTACAAAGCTAAAAACAGCAACAGAGTTTATTCAACAAGCACACAAGAAGTTCTGCAGAAACAAAGAACTCACATATGCAAAGCCATACCAACAAGATTACAGCCCCCTCTTCATCTTACCTTGGAGCCAGATCTAGCAATGGTCCCTAAATTGAACAGAAGTTCATCATGGTTCATCCCAATTCCAGTGTCCTACAAGCAACAAAATAGAACAGGAGCTTCTCACACATCTAACACTGCACTTTGGGATGTGTGGGAAGAGAAAGGCTCCTTCTCTGACCCTCCCTCACCTTTTCATATTGGTAAAAGAATCAGATTAAATCACAGTATTGTTTCTAATATTTTGCCCTGACAGATATGATCTAAAACCTGTACAACGTAGAAAAGGCAAAATCAAATCTTCCTTACTGGGACATAAAACTCATGTTGTAACCTGAATCAAGTTCAAAATTTAGCCTAGCTGCAATGCTAAGTTTTAAATTCTTTCCCTTCTAGGAACATTCCCAAAGCATTCCAATTCCCTTCCCAGTTTTTTCTTTCTGGGACAAGCAAGGCTCCTGGAATCAACCTCACAAGCAAACTTCAACTAATTCTTGAAAACAAAGCAGCAGAAAGCCCACTGAATAGAAAGAGGAACATATTGCTCCACCATGTTGCCCCAACAGCAGGTTCCATTTGGGAAGTCAGTGAACATGTTTGGAATTTTGAGAGCACATAATATGCACTTTCAGTAAAAGGACTGCAATAAAGAAGTGCCCATCTATTTGTTGAACTGTATACTGTACCTTTCCTTGATAGTTTAATATTATATATATTGTGTTCCTTGTGATATTATTGCTGTAGCAATAACTCCCTGTGGTACTTCAGAGGGAGATGTTGTGGCTAATTCACAATTCACCAAAAGAGTTTCCATGATTGTAGACAATAATCCTGGGTCTTCTCAGTTTTAGTCTAACACCCTAATTTCACTTCATGGAACCTTATGGGGGAAACTACAAGTCTCAGAGCACACATGTGTCATTTTTAATTGCCTAAGACCACAATTCTTCTTTGACATTTTTCAACATTTTA
>JANHZU010007322.1:38464-49514 GCA_032468055.1 Acrochordus granulatus | reverse complement strand
GGAGACTTGTAGCTCATTTTCCACTAGATGTCCAGGATCCCCAATAACCTCTAGGGCGGTCCTTGTTAACCTGGGCGACGACCGAGCATACATGTTTCTTTGAATTCAGTCAGAAATTTCTTAAATAAAGTGGACTCTCTTTAATCTAATCGCATTCCCATAAATACAGAAAGTATGACCACCACCCCTCTATATGTGTAATCTTTGACTTACAACCACAATTGGGACAAGAATTTACATTTCTAAAAAAAGCAATGTTTAAGTGAGTCTTGCTAAATTGTATTATTTTTTTTTTTGCCACAGTGGTAAAACAAATCAGTGCAGTTGTGAAGCAAATTTGGCTTCCCCAATTTATTTTGCTTTTTGAAGCTGGCTAGGAAGGTCACAAATTGTAATTTTATGACTCCAGGACACTGCAACCATCATAAATATATGCCAGTTGCCAAGCATCCAAATTTTAATTACATGATCACAGGGATGCTGCTGCAGTTATGTGAGGACTGGTTGTAAGTTCCTTGTTTCAGCGCCTTTGTAACTTCAAACAATCACTAAACAAATGATTGTAAGTTGAGGACTACAGTACCTGTATTCTACTGAATAATTTTTCTTACTTTTCAGTCCATCAGGGATTTTAAGTAATCTATGTTTCCTTTTTGTTGCAGATGTTTATTAAACAATTTACAAGTCTCAATGCATTTAAACTCTCTGGATGTTGAAGAATTTATATTTTTCCTCTCTATTTCCATTTTCTAAAATAATTCCGTTCCCAGATCTTGAGCTATAAAATTCTAATTGTCGACTGTTTAAATGAAAAAAATCACACAGGGAAATATTTATTAGACTCCTGAACTTTTTAGCATAATATTAAATTGTTATAATGTTTACATAAGAAGAATTTATTATGAAGGACATTTAAGATGAATTTTAATATAGCTAAATATACCTTGCAAATTTCAAAGGTATCAATCTGTAGAAGCAGTCTTCTGCATATTTATGATGTAGGTATAGTAATGCTTTCCATCATTTTGTGTAAAATATCCCATGCTTTATAAAGATATTTTCCTTCATGATTTTCTCTATCTGCCACTCTTTGTATTTAATCATACAATGATTAAATGAAACACCTTAGGGTAAAACTTTACATCAAACAGGTTTAATTTTTTTTTTTACAAGTATGAATACAACCTCACTGAGATAATAGATACTGATTGTGGAAATTATTTGTTTCCAAGGAGTTCAAAGGTGCTGTCATTTCAAATATATCATGAGAGAAATTTTCAGCATCTCCTATTTTTTCTCCAAGTTTGTATTAACAAAAATTAGGAGCAAAATATACAAAAAAGTGGCATTATTTTTGGATGTATGAATAGCTAGATAGACTGGGTTTGGGGGAGGGAGGATAAAGACAGTCAGCCAGTCAACCATCCAGGCTTCTATTTTATGTTTTTGTACGTTTCATACAACCTTCCAGCTCCCAAAAGGATAGTTGAATATTTAGCATTTACAAGGTCACTATCATCATTTGTCTTCAGAGAGTCCCTTGGACTGTAAGGCGATTAAACCAGTCAATCCTAAAGGAAATTAACCCTGAATGTTCATTGGAAGATAAGACAGATAAGTGAAGTTGAAGCTCAAATGTTTTGGTCATCTAATCTGAAGAGAGGACTCATTGGAAAAAACTGTGATGCAGAGAAACATTGAAGGAAAAAGGAGAAGGGGACAGCAGAGGATGAGATGGTTAGATAGCATCATACGATGAATATGAATTTGAGCAAATGCCTGGAGACAGTGGAGACAGGGAGGTCTGGCATGCTGTGGTCCATCAGATCATAAAGAGTCAGACATGACTTAGTCACTGAACAACTATCTCAAGACTTAAATAGTTGACATTCACCTAGGAAATGTTTGTCTTCATTTTGTATAATAGGATTTCCCTGCTTATGCAGTTGGTCTGGGACCCACAGGATTTACAGAAATTTTGAGCATTTTAAAATTTAAAAGCCATTTCAAATTACCATTTAAAGCCACTAATCCAATCTAACCATCAAAGGCATATACCTATTGATCACCCAAAGCTTTAAAGAGGAAAGTTTTACACTGAAGAATCCATCTGTTTGTAGGGTTTATTATCATTAACATATGATAGAGTTTTCAATGTTTGCACAACTTGTATCTTTAAATTCTGTAAAAAATCCTTAGAGTAGAAAGTTTAAATTATTAGATCGCATTCCCAGCTATTTTCTTCCTACTTCCCTTTTCTTTGAGAAAACACTTCACCAAAACTCCTTTTAGAGTTTCACTTAATTCCAGTTTTATCCCCATATGTATAATGGTCTTTCTTCATTCCTGTTGTCTCCCTCACCCTTCTTTTCCAGTTTTATTATTTTGTTGATAAATAGTCAAAGCTCAAAAGACTCTACCAAAATGTCACCAACTTTGAGTCCATCTGTTTACACTTAACAGAATCTATGTTTGATCGCCAGGATTCTGAATATGGCAAATTGGTGAAGAATTGCAATAAAAATTTCAATGTCTGGGTCTGTCAGTTGATCAATATTTTCAAAAGATGTAATTTTAATTACTGTTAGACTCAATTGTATTCAAGTTGAAATGTATTTCAATCATGTTTACAGATGTAGTATTTGCTTTCTGATTTTTTCTTTTTTCCTTGCTAAATATAGTCATTACCCATATCTTTATGGGACAAGCATTCCTCATCCGCTTTTTCTTCTACTTATGTTCATATATAGTAAATCTGAATACATCTATTTCTTCTTATAAGAAAACCACTTATGCTCTTGGCTTCATCAGTGATCATTCCTGACATTATTGAGGAAAGAAGGAAGTGTACGATAAAACATTATGCGCTACAGCAACCTAGGCTATAGCAGGACTGTGTTTAGCAGAGCTGATCTTACAAGTTGCTTCAGGTGAGAGATATCAGGAAACAAAGATGGGGCAAAAGTTATTTTAGACACCCTATTTCTTTTCTTTCATCTATTCTGCCCTCATGTAAGATGTAGATTTCATTCCATGATCAATGAATCTTCAAACACAAAATTCACCTGCTGGTTCTGAGGGGGCACCATCTTGGCTTTCCTCTCAGGGAGCAAACATATTTGGCCAAATGTGGCTGATACTTCTGCCTTCCTTAAAGCACCACCACCATGAAAAATCTCCATCTTTATTTTTTCTTCTATTTGGCTTCTGGATGAAGCATTATGAAGTGCCTAAAATAAATGCAAGGAATAATCCACATATTATGATTTCTAACAATCTGATAGTGGTATTAAATTCTCTCAATAATGTATTGATTAAAATTAAAATATATTCACTCTCATCTCATATAATTGATATATAAGAGCTTAATTACTCTCAAAAACTTTCAAAATGAAATGTTGGTTAATAATAAATATGTTTAGAAGCACTCAGAATTGACCCTTTTAACAGTGGAAATTTGTTTATGGCCTGTTCAGGAGTCATTGTTTTTTATTACTAGTTAAAGATTTGTTGTTATTGCTCAGGTGACAAAGATACCTAATATTATATTTGCTGGGATAATGGAAAAATCCTTGTACAGAGTAATTGGTTCCTAATGATTACCAGTATGAGTTTTTTCTTGGAATACTTTTCCTCTCTATATCTGCCTTGTTCTGTACAAGCTCAGAGTCCTTTAGCTAGCTAGATTTGAATGTGAGTGTAAGTAAATGCTTGTACCTTCATACACAGAGATTAAGAATGAAACTATATATGGGTTGTACCATGAACTCATGTTTCATTCTTCTCTTAGAAGAACATTAAGAAAAATTCTCTGCTAAACACAGCAAATGAAAGCTGTATTATAGGCACATATAGGAAATTAAGCAGCTCAAAAAGCCTTTACATTATGATTTAATAACTTGTGATATCCTTTACTTGTACAAAGTTTCTGTCATTTCTGTGAGCTTATTTGCACCGCCTCTTTGCTCCAGCTTTTAAGAGACCCATTTTCTGAGGATTTGTCATCAATGAGTCCTCCACTTAAGAACAGTTTGATGCTGAGACAAGCTGAAGTCTGTTTAAAGTGGCATAACAGAAAAGTGTTTTCCATAGAAAAAAAGAGAATGTCTCCAATATGAGTATGCTATTTTACATGGAGGATTTGTTCTTGGAAATTGGTGATTTGTTTGATTCCAACTGGCCTGCTACACAATTGCCACTTTTGACCCATCTATGGGGCTTTGTGTCTCCATGCCCAATTTTCTTTTGTCTGATAGAGAGAATACAACCTCAACTATCAAGATTTCTTGATAAATAATTAGTGTGTGAAAAATAAACACAACATCAACATTTCCATTGCAGAAACTGTTGGAAGCAGATTGTATTAGAGTCCATGAGCAAGGTCCAAAGAAGTTGATTTATTGCAGAGCTGTATTTAGGTGCATTCAGACTGGCAAAATTGATGAACCAATATTATAAGATTACAGTAATGGAATCTTGTAAATGTGAATTTGCCTTTCCCTATTCACCTGTCTTTATCCTAAAAGGAATTAGGGAGAATCAAGCCTGAAATGTCTCACTGTTCCTCAAGGTTATTATCACAAGCCATAACACTCTGACACAAATTCCACCATGTTATGGTGCATCTACTTCTGGTCCATGTGTTCTTTCTTGGTCCCTCCTCCCTTGTAGGAACAGCAGGCTTCTATTCTCATGTAAGAACACTACTTGAAGCTGTTTCTTTCCATGTATCTAGAAAATTAAATTATGGAAAAGTGACATTATAATAATTAATTTAATTTTGTGCATACATTGTATGTCTCCTTCTATTGCTTCATAAGGTACTATGAGAGTTTGGTGTAGTGATTAAGGAATTAATCTAGAAAGCAGGAGACAGTGAATTCCAGTCACACTTTAGAAACAAAACAGTTGGGAAACCTTGGGCCAGCTATTTTCTTTCAGTCCATGGAAGAAAGAAATAGCAAGCCACTTCTGAAAAACCTGTTCAAGAAAACTTCAGGGACATATCCAGGCAATCATCAGGACTCAATACTGATTCAAAGGCACATACACAAGATGCTCCTTATTTTATGACTTGTGATCTGTATTTGGAACAATATGTTTATGGTTCATGGATAGTAGAATATGAATTGAAAAAAATCATATTCAGAAAATGCAAGAATAAAAAGATTAAAAAATAGATATGAATCTATTTTTTTTCTATATGATCTATAGAAAATGACACAAATACCCATATAATTTCAGCTAGTGAACTTCAGCCTCATTAATTTAGGGGAAAAATAAATATTGTATATGATATTTTCCCAAAATCAAAACACACCAATGAGCTTTCATACAGAAAAGTTGCATTTCCCTTAAAGGAAATGCTATAGTGAAGCAGAGAGAACAAATGAAGCAGAGTTTCATAAATGATTTATGAATGCAGAAACGATTTTACTGAACTATAACTAAATATGGAAACTTCTCTGACATGTTAATATTTTCTCAATTTCATATGGTAGGAAATAAACCCAGAAAATGAAGAAGGACAAAATAGAATTTACAAGGTGATTTACACTGAATCAGGTGAAATTGGAATTCGTCAGTAACATCCCACCTTTTAGAAAATATGTCATTGGGCTTTCTCTAAAAGTTGTTCCCAATTATAGCTGATTTTTTTCCTAGAGAAAAATAGAAAACAACCTATTTGAATTGTAGCAATAGAGGGGTTAAGATGCTGGGCTTGTCAGCCAGAAAGTCATCAGCCTGAGTTTTGAGACCCAGGTAGTTCATAATGGGATAAGTTCCCATTACTTGCCCTAGGTCTGCCAACCTAGCAGTTAGAAAGCATGTAAAAGTGCAAGTAGATAAACAGGTACTGTCTAATTCAGTGGAAAAGATAACAGCATTCTGGGCACCTCGGCATATAGCTGTGCCAGCCACAAGACCATGGAAACATCTTTGGACAACACTGGCTCTTTGGCTGTGAAATGTAGATAAACACTTCCCCCTAGAGTCAGACACAACTGGCAGGTTTTTAATACTGTATAATTAAAAATAATTGTTTTGAAAGGTATTAAAATCTGGAGTTGTAGGTATTCAGGATTTTGAGGCAGCAGAATATGCAATTATTGAAAAAATGTATGTTCAAAGTTCACTCTTTATGTCCTTCATTGCTTATGCTCATTCTGAGAGATATTATTCAGTATGATGAGCAGGTAATTCTTGAATCTTTGTATTGTAAAAATATAGAAAGTTATTTATTTTTAAAGCACTTGTATGATCACCCTTTGTGGAACCTTGGATTGCAAGTAACATGGTTCACAAGTGTTCTGCAAGACAAGCAAGCATTTTTAATAAAATTTAATTCGGTTAATGAGTGAAAACTCACAAGACAAGCACTGCATGATGAGCTTCTGCGGGAAATCTCACAACGGAGCTGATGGTTCTTCTTTCTCACTGTGTAAAAAGTGTAAATCAGGTGAAAGTTGTTCAAGAGAAAGAACTCCCAAGATTCAGATTCCAGATTCTCCTTCCAAGAAATAACCCTCCCCTTCCTCTCCTCCCTCTCATTTTCCTCGCGCCAGCCAGGACTCATCTCAAAGTGTACAAAGATTGATCCTCTGTATTCTCTGTCTCTCTAACTCTCTCTCTCTCTCTCACATACACACAGCCCTCCTCACATGGCACCATCCAGCCCATCCCCCTCCTGCCTATCTCTTCTATCCTCTCATAGCACAGAGCCAGCTATGATAAGAAACATTTCCAAACCATCCAGGAAAAAACCCCAGAAATGCATCACTGAGGGTAAAGGTAAGAGGGAAAAGGCTGTTTTGCCCTTGAGGAGCAGCAGCAGCAGATCCTCATGATCCAACCAGGCCGTCCAGACAGTACCGGCTGAGCAGCAACTAATGGCCAGAATCTGCCTCAGAGCAGATCCAAAAGTGCTGGTTAATGTATTCTATTTCTACTTTATATTGTGTATTAATCATTGTAACTTGTTTCAGATATTAGGGACAATCATTTCTACATAAAATTCCATTGAAATGATTTTTTATGAATATTTTTGGGTGTGTGGAACGTATCATATGACTTTACATTGTTTCCTATGGAAAACTTCACTTTGGTTTAAGAGCATTTTGGATTAAAGCATTCTTCTGAAATGAATTATGCTCGCAATCCAAGGTTCCACTGTAGTTCAACACTACTACTGGGAATGTCATGGACATACCCCATAGTTGTCTTTGAGACCATGTGGAAGCAGTTTGCTATTGATGCCTTTTTTTTCTTTTTTCAACTTTCTGGTCTAGACTACATCTCTTTGTGGTAGATTCCCACATCCTTATCACCCAGCCAAAATCTGCTTATCTTCTGAAATGGTTGTGGTATATTGTGTACCTGTATAGGTTGGTATATTGTGGTTGGTATATTGTGTACCTGTATAGTAAAATGCTCTTGAATCCATGATATATTTGTTTAAAAGATATCTAAGGGTATGAAGTATACACAGAAGACTTCCAAAGATGCAGATTAGTAACTGTATTGTCCCTCCTATGAAGGGAGGCAACTTGTAACTTTATTATATATGATCATTTTTCATTTATAGGTTGAAAATTATCACTTATAAAAATATTGATAGACACAGATAAGTAGATTAATTGTATATATTAGGTTTATCATAAATCATATGTCGGAAGTGTATATTTTGTATATTAAACCAACCTTGCGTCCGTAGCAAAGAAAAAGCTTTCAGCTGCTGGTCCATGGTTTGTGCCATAAATTAGTTGGAATTGTTTTGCAGAGTGTAAAAACAACTTATCTCTGAAAAGAAGTTAAACCTGTACAATGGGGGACAATTAAAAAAATAATAAAGAACTCTAGGTTTTTAAGTACGAATGAGCTGTGAGGACAATATATAAATATATCTTTATTATTTCTGCTTGTCCTATAATTTGTGGCCTCGCAGATTTTGTTGATGAATGATGGTGTTGAAAGTACCTTAAAACTGGAAAAGATCTTAATTTAACAAAACAGAAGGAGAAAAATATTTTTAAAATGTTTTAGCCTCAATGCTCAAAATCTCATAAGATATTTGACTGCAAATACTACAATAACATATCATATTTTGGTGTATTGGACTTCATTGTATTTGTACAGAAAAGGCATGAATACATTTTTGGAGGTACAATCACACTAATATGTCATTAAAATGTATGTTTTTAAATAGTTCTAAAATCATTTTATCAATGTTTTAATGCTTGTTTTTGTTAGCTGCTGAGAGTCTCCGGATTTCAGTGGCATAGAAATATAATAAATAAAATAAATAAATAAAATTATTTTATTGTGATATATTATTTATATGAAATATACTATAAGTTATTATGTTATTATTATGAAAGCCAATTTAGTCTCGTGGTGAAGGTCCTGGTCTAGAAACCAGGAGTCTATGAGTTCTAGTCCTGCCATAGCCATGACCAACCAGCTGGTGACTTTGGACCGGTCACTCTCTCTCAGCCCAATCCACCGTACAGACTTGTTCTTGTGGGGAAAATAGGAAGAGAAAGGAGAATTAGGTATGTTTGCCACCTTGAAGTTCTTTATAAAAATAAAAAGGCAGGATGTAAATAAACAAATACATTATATTCAAAGAAGAAGCAATTATAAATTGTTGATTTTGAAACAAAGTTTAATGTTTTGTATACACACATTCATTTGAACACGGAAACTGAAGCTGGACAATGGAAACAGATTATTTGCATCTTTATTATGGAGAAAATATTAGTTCTTTCACCTTGGAAAGATAAATGCATTGCATTGCCCAATTCCTCAGAAGAATGAAGACTGGATGTTACTGACATCTGATGAGTCAGTTGCATATAGATAACGATTATTTATGGACAGTTGTAATGATAATGGGTTACGGTCATCTTTCGTTGAAGGTGGTATTTAAAAAAGTCATATAGACATATGCACAAGAAGTCCTTATATACGTTCAGTTTACTTCACCTAATTATATTTCCTCTTTGATATTTCTTCCTTTCCTTTCCTTTCCTTTCCTTTCCTTTCCTTTCCTTTCCTTTCCTTTCCTTTCCTTTCCTTTCCTTTCCTTTCCATTCCATTCCATTCCATTCCATTGCATTAAATAGTATACATAAATAAAAGGGAGAAAATAGATAGGTGTAGAAATACATAGAAGAATATCTAGAAGAATAGAATCGTAGAATTGTAAAGGAGTGAACTTGCATCTAATCCAAGCCCTGGTCCAGAGCAGAAAACTTCATACCATCTCAAACAAATGTCTGGTCATCTCTTAAACACCTGCAGTGATGAAGCTGGCCTTTTTACTTCTCATTGTCTCTCAGAGTCAGGAAATTTCTCTTTATTTCAAATCTGGATTTCCGTCTCTAAAGCTTCCATCTTTGTGTTCTTGCCTTACTCTCAGATGTTAAGGAAAAATACATGTACACTCTCCGCGCTGTGACATCTCTTCTTGTATTGTGTTATCTTCTAGATCCTTACCAACTCACTGGCTCTCTTCTCTGCCTTTCCTCAACTTTTTCCTAGTGTGACAAATAAGCAAGCTGCCACTACAAAAGCTGCCACTAGTATCTGAATAATAGTATAGTTTTACTATAATTCTCACAAATAAAACTGTTGTGTATGGGTTTGGAGGAAAATACTACATAATACAGTAAATACAGATTTTGATATTAAAAATTATGCATTTTTTTTAAATATTTAGATTATTTTCTCATCCCAGCTGAGAAAAGCTTCTTAAAATTTATTTGGTTATATGAATTAATAGTAATGTTAGGGGACCTCTTGATATATAAGTAATAGATTCCCAGGATAAATAATTACTATTTCATTAATTTAACATTATATTTTGTGCTTCTTTTGAAAATATCAGAGCAGTGCACAGCATAGGTTTCTCTAAATCTAAAAATACTTGTGGGAGAAAGAAGGGGCAATATACCAATATTTACATCAATATCTCAATTAAGACATCTTGTCCAATTGTGTTTGGATTTTGTTTCTTTTCAAGCACAACCTGAGGCACAAACAAGTTACTATAGTCTTCAATGTATCCTCCAGAATTTTTCCATAATTTGTTGCTGAATTATAACTACTAATTTGAGACATTAGGAAAAAAAATAATTGTATTGGAATAATTATGTTAACATTATTTAATTAATGTAGTTTAACTGGATTTTAAATAAAATAGATTGAATTTTTTTTTCTTCTGGCCCCATCTACATCTTGATCATAATCCTGCCCCCTTTTTGGAGTATATTTGCTCTGAGTGCTTCTTAAATAGAAAAGTGAGGAAAATATTTTAAATAAAATTAAAATTCAATTAATAACTATAAACAAATAACAATAAATAAGCCACTCAGCTACGACAAAGATACCTCTCAGGCAAAATAGATACAACAACCTAGCATTAGACTGACATTACAACAGAAATTTTATTAATAGAAAAAGTCATAGTACATTTTCACTTTTCTGGTCAACATATGAATTCTCTTCCTAAAAGACAATTTCTCTTGCAACTTCTACTTAAACAGGCCTAAAAGCTAGTGGATGCTTCTATGTGATATAACTTTAAACTATTATATGACATAACTACTCTATGTTATATTTTTCTCTTTAATGTTCCTTCTTAAAACTTAAGCTTGAAAGTGTCCAAGTATTTCAAACAACAATAAATTGCAATGAAACACTGCATTATCCAACAAAATAAGACACAATTGCAAAAGCAGCAGAAACAATGGCATCATAATAAAAAAAGGGAATTTTCGTCTTCAAAGTAAGAACATACCAAAAGGGTCAAATCCAGCTTTTACTGATTGTCAAGAAAGTAGGTCTCAATAATAAATTAGCTCCCTGTGACTATGAACTCAAAATGTCCTCTCTCTTACACTTGTATTTTTCAGCTTATTAGACCAGCAACCTGTCAGCACAAAAAGATGAGATATAAATCTGCTCATGCATACTGAGAGATTCATTTTCCAATACCATATTCCTGGATATTCTAACAAAACATTAAAATGATAAGAGCAACTCTGTT
>JANHZU010007322.1:14976-29968 GCA_032468055.1 Acrochordus granulatus | reverse complement strand
TGATGGGTGTGAGCTTGGGAAGACTCCGGGAGGCAGTGCAAGACAGGGGGGCCTGGTGTAATGCAGTCCATGAGGTCACTAAGAGTCAGACACAACTGCGCGACTGAACAACAACAGTGCCATTTTTTCCCTACAATTCTAAACAATTCTGCTTCTATGACAATGATCATGGTACAATGATATTGGAAAAATATTTTTCCTGTCCTGAAGTTTAGGAGACCTGGAATGACATGATCATCATTGTGGAAGTTGCCTGCCAAAGTCAATTGAATGGACTTTGAGGACATTTGAAAAAAAGGACCCAAATCAACCAGTATCATCCTCCCATTGTAACTTGTTGTGATTTAAACTTATTTTAGCAAATGGAACACATTTGGAAGTTGGTCCCTTTTGCAAATCTGCCACCCACCTCTAACTGCTGAAGCAGAAGAATTATATACTGTAGGTCAGATAGGGAAAAGGAATGTTTATGGGAGCAGATGCTGCATGGCCAGAGAGGTGTTAACAACTGTACTAAAAATGGGATTTATAAGTGGAAAGCATTTTTGAGGTGCCCAATTGTCCATCAGTCCACAGATGGTGGAATTGTCCCTTCGTGTGTTGTAGTCTACAATAGAAATGATTGGAAATCACGTTATATGGAGAAACTGTATCTTCCAGATGATTGATAGCTCCGCATAACAGAATCATAAAAACAGAGAATAACTGAAGATCATTACAGAATGTGCATGTAAATTGGTTAGATAGAAACCTCTGTTTCTATAGGGAGGCATACGTAGGTAGGTAAGCAGATAGAGATGGATAGGAAACTAGCTAATCCTTTTGATATGGGCAGAAGATTGAACTGTGAATTCAAGCTGGATTAATAATGGCAATAAGATTCACCAATAATTCACCAATAATTCACCAACCATTTTTTTTTCAAAATGTTGGTTTGGAAAAACATCATTTAGCAAAGCTATGTGCTGCAAACATTAAGTTAATTTGAAAATATACAATATTCTCACAGGTTGTTGAGAACATTGTTTCAGAATCTTGAAATCAAAGTCTTCCATCTTCTTTAAAGCTGTCCAGTTCCTTCCTCTGCAATGGAAGCTTCTGCTTTTCTATTTTATTTTTGAAATTTGTTTTCAATTTCTCCTGCCAAAGTTTTTTTTTTTTTATTTCACCACAAGGTGCTGGGAGATAATACTGTTAAATATTTTCCCTTAAATTTACAACTTTTTTGGCTGTTGGTATTTCTTTTCTAACAATAGAAAGAATTTACCCATTATTTGTAGAGAGGCAAAGAGGCTGCAGAATACTAGAAATAATTTATTTTTTTAATTATTGTGAAATAATTGAATATTGAGAAATAATTGTGCAGTGAAAAACATGCATAATGATTAAATGTATTGAAGACAAGTATAATTTTAAACATAAATAGTTCACAGATTTTTTTTTCTCTGAGAAACAATAAAACAATTCCATGAAGTAGAATTAAAAGTGTTTAAAAATAAGGAAAAACTTTTCATCCCTCATTTATCATGTCTTGTCTAGTTGAGGTTTTGTGTACACAAATGATCTTGTGTATTCTAATAAAACCTTGTACCCCAGTGGATTATGTTGTAATTAATACAATTATTAATGATTCAATAACACAATATGGTTAATTCTTACACTGAGTTGGGCTGCTGCTTACATAATACCCTAGAAAAATTTGCTCACTGAACCAGCAAATTGTTTTGACAATGTAGTTGTCTCAGTGTTCAGTCACACTCAGCTCAGATTTCTCTTTCAAAGTTTTGATTTTGCAAAACATTAAACACCTGACTATACTTCTCTGGCTTTTGGTACATAAACCAAAGGAACTGATTTATGCTAGTGCAGTACAATTGTCATGGGCATGTCAGTGGAGCTAGCCTCTGTTGAGTAAGCAAAATAAAAATTCTTACATCATTTATAAGAATTTTCCACATGAATATCTCACATAATATCACCATCCCACATTCCAGAAGAAGCAGATAGAAGCATGAAGACTCGCCATATAAAAACATCAGTCCAGGAATGAATCAAGTAAATATTATTTCCAATTAAGCTCAGTACCTAATGGATATCATGGACATCTACACGTAGTTTCCTTGACAACTTCCAAATATTTAAGTTATTTGTCATTGCTTTCTTCCAGGAAAGCTTTTTTTTTTAAAAAAAATAGTCTAGGCTACCATCTGGAGTTTACTGATAGTTTTTCCAAGTACTAACTAGTCTGATTCTACTTAGCTATTTGAGGTTAGTCAAAGACAGCTAGATGCTGCCATCTGCTGGGCCATGATTTCTGCAGAGAAGAAACCCAGAAGGAACATTACAAATTTTGGGGTAAGTGTCATGTGTTCTAACCCAAGGCCATGGAAGAGTAATTTCCTTCACTGAAGAAAACCAAGAAAGAAACAAAGAAAAATAGAAATTAAGCAGTAGATTGAGAATTTTTTTGATCAGGTGCATTGTAAAACAAGAGGAAATTTCTGAGTGAAGATGTAGTTACATTTTGCCAAGAACACTCTCAGGGACAACAATTCCTCCCAGCTCACTCCCCCTTGCTGGTAATCCAGTGTGAAACAGCTAAGAACTGATTAGCCTCATTCTGAGACCTTATGATGAATTGTTCTTCTTTCTTTCTTCTTCTTCCAGCTGCTCCCGTCAGGGGTCACCACAGCAAATGTTCTTTTCCATCTTCCTTGGTTACCAGCATCCTCCTCAGTCACACTGACTTCTTGCATATCCTCTCCCACAGCATCCATGTACCTCCTTACCTCCTCCTGGGCCTTCCTCTTCTTCTTCTGCCCGGTAGCTGCATACTCAACAACCTCTTCCCAACATACTCTTCGTTCTTCCTCAACACATGCCCAAACCATCTGAGTCTCGCTTCTCTCACTATGTCACCAAACCTTCCTACCTGTGCTGTCCCTCTAATGTACTCATTTCTAATCTTGTCCAATTTTGTCACACTCAAAGAGAATCGCAGCATCTTCAGCTCTGCCACCTCCAGCTCCACTTCTTGTCTTTTTGTCAGGGCCACTGACTCCAGGCCTTACAGCATTGTTAGTCTCACCACCATCTTGTAGATTTTCACTCTTGCAGATATCTTTCTATCACAGATCATTCCTGATACTCTTCTTCATCCACTCTATCCTGCCTGCACTCTCTTCTTCACTTCTTTGTCACATTTCCTGTTACTTTGGACAGTTGACCCTAGGTATTTGAAGTCATCCACCATCTACCTCTGTCCCTTGCAACTGCATCCTTACACCATTCTCTCTCTTGTTTATGCACCTGTATTCTGTCTTGCTCCTACTGACTTTCATTCCCCCTCTCTCCAGTGTGTACTTCCATTTCTCCAGATTCATCTCAGTGCACTCCCTTTCACTGCAGATCACAATGTCATGTGCAAACATCATATTCCATGGAGACTCCTGTCTGACCTCATCTGTCAACCTGTCTATCACTATTGCAAACAGGAAGGGGCTGAGAGCTGATCCTTGATGCAAACCTACTTTAACTTTAAACCAGTCTGTTATTCCTACTGCTGTCATACTGTATTAATAGATATCCTGTACCAACTTCATATACTTTTCTGCTACTCCAGACTTCCTCACACTGTACCACAACTCCTCTCTCGACAATCACATCATATGCTTTTTCCAAATCCACAAACACACAGTGCAGTTCCTTCTGGTCTTCCTGGTACTTCTGCAGCACTCTTAGCGCAAACATTGCATCAGGAGTATTGCTGTACACTGATCATCACCTCTCCTCTCAGCCTAGCTTCTACTACTCTTTCCCATAGCTTCATGGTGTGGTTCATCAACTTTATGCCTCTAGAGTTGCTGCAGCTCTGTGCATCCCCCTTGTTCTTGTTGTCTTACCACACACTCTCCTGCCACCACCTTACAGTCTCTGATCTCTTTCAGACTGCATCTCCTGCATCGGCTATCATCCAACTATGTGCAACTTCTCCACTTTTATATGCCACCCTGTGCTCGTCCTTCTTCTTAAAATATGTTTGCCACTACCATTTCCATTATGATGAATACTCATTTAAATAGTGTCTTCAAGGAAACCTAATCTGAAATGTACTAAGAAAGGACTATTTTATAATAGTTATTGATATATTTTCTAATAATGACTTTGGAGATCAGATCTTTTAAGTTAAAACTGCAAACAATCAACCAAAAATCTTGAGGGAGGAGGAAAGGAAAAGAAATAAATGATTTTGCTCCTCCAGGATTTCATAACCAAAACGGAAATTAGCAGGAAATGGAAAAATGAAAAAGTTACTAATTTATATTGTTATAGCAGACCAATGCCAAAAATAATCCAGTCTTGCTTAAATTGTCCTGACTACAAGATTAAAAGAAAATCAAAAACTATTTTGTTTCCAAGAGTTCTGCTGATATGATGCAATGTATGTGGGAATGCCCTTGGGAGACAGGGAAAAGATGCTACCTAGGGCACAATTAGATAAGAGGAAGTAGAGTGTGTAGCAACATAACAGACCATGAAAAAAGCATACATTATTGTCATTTTTAGAGCTACGATGGACAAAGATGCACCCATAGAAGACTTTAAGTGCATATAGGTAAAGGTTTCCCTTGTCCAGTCATGGCCATTTCTAGGGATCAATGCTTATCTCCAATTCACAGGTGAGGGAACCAGCATTTGTCCAGACACTTCCATGGTCATCAGGCCAGCATGACTATATGCCAAGGCGCACTGTTATCTTTCCCACCAAAGGTGGTACCTATTCATCTATGTGCATTTTTACATGCTTTTGAACTGCTAGGTTGGAAGTTGCTGGGTCAAGTAGTGGGAGCTCACTTCATTGTGTGGATCTCAAGTTGCCAAGCTTCCGGCTGACAAGCCCAGTGTCTTAACCACTAGGTCATTGCACCTCTGCATAGTAATAGGTAATCCTGCAGATAATCCGATTAAACCATGTAAGGCTTTGCACATCAGGATTTATACACAGATAGCTTCTTAAGCAAGTAGCACACCAAAGCCCTGAAAGTGGCAGGGAATTTTGCTTGTAAGTACTGAGAAAACCCCAGAGCTATCGACCTTACAGAGATGTTTCAAGATTTGATTTTTTTCAACAGCCTTTGTGGTGGCTCTATTATGTCTGAGTTTTTAAATAGTCTTCCAGGTTGTTGCCTGTTTTTTGTTTTGTTTTGGGGGGGGTATGGTCATTTTTTGGGGGGGTATGTTCTGTTCTTATTGTATGCCACTAAAAGTAACATTTGTGAGAGATGTGGCTCTATAAATTTGATAAAATAAAATAATCTCAACAGTTACATGGCAGAGTTTTTATGCTTTTATACACAAGTTGGATGGAGAATGATTAAATTTATACTTAACCATTTCATGGAGAGAGAGAGAGAGGAGATAGATATTAGCAAATTATGCATTGGATCACTGTAACATGTGGTATCAAGCTATGGAATCATTGCATCAAATGTCCAAGAGACTTTAGTATTCCACATCAAACCAACTTACCACTGTGGCAGTTGGTCAAATTCAATAAAACACCTTCCATAGCCTCCTTAAATCCAACTGGATCCATTAAACTTCAAAGGCTAGACCACACTAATCAAAGATTCTTCCTCAATAATTTGCTATGTAAGTCCAACATTCATCATGTAGTGATTAATGTGTGGCAGGGGCTTCATTGCTGGGAACAGCATATATTGATTCTCTCCTCTTCTTCTAGTACATACCTATCTATCATATTCATTGTAAACAATATTATGCTACTAAACAAAGTTCCATCAAAGCCATGTTCTCTTAAGCCTACAAAAGTAGTTGTTCCTCTTCGTGATGTTACTGATGCTCTTTACAAGAAAGAAATATTGAAAGAGTCTCAACTAGGCAGGTCACCTTGCTTGTTAAATAATAGTATGCTACCAACATCATTTCTAGGTTGTGGGCCTTCATAAATGCCCCATGATGCTAATTCCCAGTGCCAACCCTGTTCAGTTAAAAAGTTGTTTAATTATAGCAAGTAATTTGGGACTAGAAGACAAGTCTGTCTTCTATGCTGGGACCCTTTGACACAACTGAGATTGCTTTTCTCCAATCAGCTGGAAGCAGATTTATAGCAGCAGTTCCATATGGCTCTTGATAACATGGACATAGAATTACCCAATTTCATTATAGAAGAAACAAGAAACTAGTCAGAAACCATAACTAATTAAGGAACAAACAAGTGGCAATTTATCAAATATTGTCCAGCTATGCTGAATAGGAAGTAATAAAAGAGTAGAATCTTTACAGAAGATGCATTTTCAATTAAAGGTATCCTACTCTTAAAAAGCTTCAACAGCATTTTGCCTATTATGTCACAGCAGCAATTGTATTGCAACACACAAACTCAGATGAGAGCACAATAGCAAAATCTTAAGAATAGAATTATTTTCAGTGACTAATATACATACTCTTGAATGACAATTATGAATAAAGGTAATGAAAGCAAGAAAATCTGGAAAAAAATTACTAGTGTGGAAGCAGCCTGTATCTCATCAGATTCCATAGGATAATATGAGAATGGACATAAAAAAATTAATTGATGTGTTGGCCTAGGTCATTTTTTTCTGATTTCTCTCTCTCTTTCTCATCTCTGTTTCTGTCTCTCCATCTCTCTCTCACTCTGTCTGTCTCCTGTCTCCTTTCCCTCTCTCTTTCTCCTTCCTTCTCTCACTTCCTTCCTCCTCTTATAGTATGAAGTAATTTACATTTAGCTCAGAAAAAAAAGGCTGTATAGTTGGAAAACTTCTGTCCAACAGACAGATGGACAGATAGATAATAAATAGAGACATGTTATTAATATCTTGACTAGTAAGAACAACCAGACTCCTCACTTTTACTCTTTGCCTAATGTGTCAACAATTGTGGCTTTCCTCCATTTTGTAATACTAAATATAAAAATGATTGAAATGCAACAATGGGAGAAAATATGACTATAAAGGTAGTCCTCAACTTACAAATACTCACTTACTGATCATTTGAAGTTAAGATGGATCTCCCAAGAGCTACTTACAACCTTTTTAAAATTGTGACAGCTGCCTCCTCCCATGGTCACATGATTGCATTTTAGATACTTGGCAATCAGCCCATGTTTACATGAAGCTTCTCACAATCATTTGACAGTAATTTTTGACATTTTTTTGCTAGAAACCAACCTTTACTTCCAATTTCTGGAAAAAAAAATTGGCTACAATGGGGTTGCTTAATAACAACTGCATTTACTTAACAATTGCTGCATAAAAAGATTGTAAAATCAGGTGTGTCATGTGGTGACCTGCTTAACAATCAGCAGGAGTTATTATCATAATTACAGTCATTAGTTGAAAACTACCTGAACTTAACTAAAATATCTTAATAAAACAATTTTCTATCTGGATTCAAATCAATAAGCTGTATCATTTAACTGGGGGTTTAAAGAATACTTAATTCATGAAAAGTTACAGTAAATCTGGTGGAAGTGCAAGATGGCCCCTGGCTTTGGAACTCCCTGATCAGTATATCAATCCAGCTTCCTTTCTGTGGGCTTTTGGCCAGCAAGCAATAAAAACAGGTATTTTGCTTTTTTAATTTTTTGGTGGTGGTGTGGATTTGTTTATTGTTTACTGTGTGTGTATTTTCCAAAATATTCCATCAAAGGCTAGTGTTGGAAGACTAAATTTGGAAGGGAAACTTGAAAGAAAAAAAAAAGTATTACATATTTTACAAAATGCACAGGAATTTGTCCATTTAGTTTAGAAAGAAGCCTGAAATTATATTTTTCTTGATGAGTCACATTTTAAGATTTTTCTTTTTCCTTCCTAGCAACTGCAGGGTCTGCTTTTTCAGCCAAGTATTGACCCATTTATTGCAACAGGAACTGACCAACTGGCTTGTTGCCCAATCTTGACATGGTCTGAGAGAGAGTGACTGGCGCAAAATCATCCAGCCAGCTTTCATGCCTAATACAGGATTAGAACACGTAGTGTCCTGATTTCTAGCCTGGTACCTTAACCACTAGACCAAACTATTTTTGTCCAAACTGACTTTTAAGAATATACTCTAGTTCTATGTCACTGTCTGGCATTCAGCTTTGGAAGAGATAAATAGCATATATACATATATAGATATATACATACATTTTTGTGAACAGATTATTCTTCATTAGAGCCTTTTGGAGTCTTTGACTCATCTTTATTTATATGTTTAAAGTTTTTTTTTAAATACCCTATTGGGTCAAATATAAAGTATAATAGGGTCAAATATATTAGTCAAATATAAAGATAAGATACATCAGTTAATAGCAATAATTCAGTTACTAGTCATCTAGCAATAGCAATAATTCAGTTAATTGTCATCTAGCAATAATATTAGCAAAGCTTTATGAACAAATCAGTCTATAACAATTTGATCAGAAATGTGATCAATGCACTATCTTTATATAGAAAGAAAGCTATTATGAAAATCAACAACTAAACAGGATCAATTATTACTTCTAGATATCACTGAAATTCAGTTCTCAGAATCTTTTATATTAATGGGACTATTGGAAATTGCAGATCATCAGCATTTTGGAGAAAATATTTTTTTCCCCTATTCTCAAATAGTAAAGAACAGTTAGGTAAATGAAACTGGTTCAATACTGATCAACTGAAAATATTTTAAACTATGAATGTAAATTAAACCAAACCAATATGGCATGAATTAGATGAAAATGGTTCAAATAAGTTTTGTTAAATAAAACTATTTGTTGCCAGAATGTTCTTTACTAAAATAAAAAAATAAAATAAAATAAAGTTTCAAAAATAAAAAAGTTAAAATACAAAATTACAGTGAAAATGGTTAAGTGGGAGAGATGGAAAATTTAAAGTGATATATCCCACCCCAAAATAACATAGGAAAAAAAAAAGAAAAAAATTCCTTTCAACTTTCTTTAATATAGATACAGTTATAGGATAAAATATACCCTTGTTGAGTTTAATTTAAAAAAAATGTAAAATTCAAAATCTGAAAGATATACATAACAAATAATTAAATGATAACAACAACATATAATATCATAATCTCTTACTCTAAATAAAACATATACAGGTAGTTCTGAACTTACAACCATTAGTTTAGCAAATGTTCAAAGTTGAAATGGCAGTAAAAAAATGATTTATGACCAGTCCTCACACTTATGATCATTGCAGCATCCCCACAGTCATGTGATCAAAATGTGGGCAGTTGGCAACTAGGATGTACTTAAGAAGAATTTTATTGTTTTTCTTATACTACATAAAATATGAAAACTAAAATTACAAAAAAGCTACATATTATATACATAAAATACACAAGAAGACAAGATAAAACATACATATAAACTAAATACAAAACTTTTAATTTATACATAAAAACAATGATTTTTTTTCATTTCACATGTACAGTAAAATCAATATATTGTTGAAGAACATCTATCCAAGATGAGAGGAAAGCCCAAGCAGGAAATTGATCTGGAATAATTATGTAAACATAATAGGGCAAGGTCTGACCACCCTCCCATGCCTTGAAGCTCATCTAGTATTTCCTAGGCTAAAGATGGGAGAGATTCCTGTGAAATAGGCAGATGCAATAATTTTGAACTCTACAAAAGTGGGTTTGATTGTTTCTGCCTGACATATATTTATAAATCTTTTCTGTAATAGGAAGATGTGTTTGTAAGAAATGATGGTTCCCATTCTTTTCCCCATTCATTCATTATTTATTCATTGTTTAACTAATTGATAATTCTATTGATATCCCATCTTTCCATCCAGGGACTCAAACCAATTTTTTATTGTCATCCTAGGTACAAGTTTAAATAATCAATTCATTTGTCTTTTTCCATAAAGTCCATAAACCCAAGAACAAGAATATTGTTTCACAGTAGGAAAATGATAATCCTTTATGTATTATTCTGAAACACCTGAGAATCCTAAGTTTGGCAAAACGCACATCTAGTTTAACATTCTGTGGATTCTACAAATCTATTTAGGCTGTTATCCCAACTAAAACTCTTGGTCTATAAGAAGTATATTTGCAACAATTACATTCAGGTAACCTGTTTAGATTATTGCAAAGACCTGATAAATTGTGATCTCCCATTTAAATGGCTGAAATGAGATGCTACTGAAGTGGTCCGGAAACTTCAATTAATTCAAGCCATACCACTGAAATGCTACCAGGACTATGTTTTGCCATTTTCAGTATCTGCCAGATTGTCTCCAGACTCAGTTTAACCTAAACTGTTTGAAGCAAGGCTGTTGAAAGAACATCACCTGCCACATAGGTTTCTAAAATTTTAATTTGAAGCTATATCCTGTTTCAGATAGCCCTATCCAGTAATGGCTTATGTGGTGGGGGGATAAGAAAAAAAGTTACATTCTAATTATGACAATTATTCAATGTTCTACTTATTGCTCTTGCTGTTACTTCTCTGAATGTTTGTTTATTCTGTATCTTGTGTTTCTGTGCCATTTTATAGGCCTTTAATTTTGTTTGATACTGCTTGGAAGTTCTATTAATAGAGCCTGTTCTTTTTTAATAATGTTTCAACAAATGATATACCACTCTGAGAACTATTGTTCTTTAAGAATATCAAAATACAACAAACTAAATGGGAGAATACTATAGATTTAGAAAAAGAATCTACCTATTTCTTCTGCTGAAAAAAAGATTTTAGGAACAATAGCTGTTCAGAAAACCTACACGAATAACCAACCTGTCTGAAACTGGTATTATGTGATTGTAAGTACTTCATAAAACAGGTTATAGGAATATGAGTAGTAAAACAGATCAAACTTCAGACTCTTGTCTTAAATCTCAGATAACCCAGTGAGAAGAAAATTGTAATTCCTCGTATCAGACATTTTGTGAAGAGATGTCATATTTGACTTAATATCATCACTCCACCCATTTCAAAATAAAATGATTTTACACTAATTTAATGACATAGCCCTTCTTTTTTATGAGTTCTGAAAATATCTTATTAACAAAGTTGCAAGTTATCATAACTTATGGTGACACACCAGTTTGTTCTCACTGTGAATAAGTCTTTTGAGAAGCTTAATGAGATATTACGGGAAATTCCCAGCCTCGTGATTGGAGTAAATTTCTGAAATACATCTCTAAATGGAAATTATTTTGAGCCCCAATATTTGAAAAGTATAAATACATTTTTCCCCAAAGCCATGTCAAGAGGACATCTAAATAATGTCTTCAGAAAATATTTTTATTCCCTCAAAATTTTTGTTTTTTGGCATTTCTTAGTATCTAAGCAAACATTCCAAAAATGGAAAAAAAATGAATCAGATATCTAATTCAATACATTTGTGGAAATGAAGGTATATTAAATCTTTGGAAATTTTTATTTTGAATAGTTATGTTGCTTTGCTATCAAATAAATTATTATTTTTAATATATTGTGACATAAATCTTGGGGGAAGAGATAGTGACACATATACATTTGGCTCTTTTGGGGTCAATTTTTAAGTCTTTCTATAACATTACATACAAATTAATATAGCTTAACTAATTAAGTAAATATTTAGAGTGAGGATATACAAAATTAGAAGAAAAAATAAAACATTCAGAAAAGGCCATAAGCTTATGAAAATAACAAAAATTCATATTCTTATTGAAAGGAGTAAATGATAAATATTTGGGTGTCACAATTTGCTGAAATAATTGGTAACCAATACCTTCTTTATGAATTACCAAATCAAATTCACAAGGACAATATACAAGATTTAAAACACATAATATTTACACATTGCATCTGACTGAGTTTCAGAATTATTTAACCATATTGGCAAGAATAAAGCTCAAATGTTACACCAATGTAGGGGTTTTTTTATGTGTGTGTGTGTGTGTGATAGACCACCAAGGTTTACCATTTGAGCAAGGTGGCTTTAATGTACCTGATTTGCATAAATATAATTGAGATTATAAAATATGATGCTGTTAAAGTGCTGCACTCAATATGCCAGCAAATTTGGAAAACTCAGCAGTGAGCACAGAATTGAAAAATATTAGTTTATGTTCCAATCCCAAAGAAGAGCAATGCCAAAGAGAGTTCAAACTATGATACAATCATTCTCATTTCATACACTAGCAAAGTTATGCTCAAAATACTACAAGCTAGGCTTCAGCAGTATGTGAACCAAGAACTACCAGAAGTACAAGCTGAGTTTTGAAAAGGCAGAGGAACGAAAAGGCAGATCAAATTGCCAACATTCACTGGATCATGAAGAAAACATGGGGATTCCAGTAAAACATCTACTTCTGCTTCACTGATTATGCTAAGGCCTTTGATTGTGTGGATCACAGCAAACTGTAGCAAATTCTGAAAAAGATGGGAGTACCAGACCACCTTACCACTTTCCTGAGAAATCTGTATGCTACTGAAGCTGAAGCTCAAATACTTTGGCCACATAATGTGAAGAGAAGACTCACTGGAAAAGACTTGATGCTGGGAAAGATTGAAGGCAAAAGGAGAAGGGGACAGCAGAGGATGAGATGGTTAGATTGCATAGCCATTGTGATGTGTATGGGTTTGGGTGGACTCTGGGAGGCAGTGCAGGACAAGGAGGCCTGACATGCTGCAGTCAATGGGGTCACAAAGAGTTGGATATGACTGCCCGACTGAACAACAAAGTATATTCTGAATATGATATGCCCATTATATTATGAATATGATTTATTTCATTCAATCTGATATTTCTGCTGAAAAGATGAATGGCATTTATTAGTTTTATCATTATTTTACCTATATATTGTCGATGGATAGCTAAAAACTGTTTCACCATTAGAAAAACAAATCTATCCCTTGCAGCAGTAGATTAAATATAAACAATATTGTTAGAGGTGAAAAAACAGGTTTAGTCAGTGCAGTAACTAGCTAACTGATTTAATGATGTTACAAGATTACAAGAATTTCTCCTAATGCCCACACAAGTATTATTTTAAATAGTTGTAGAAGTTTTTCTGTAATAACTCAGTCAAATTTCTGAGATGATTTGTTTATGATTATAAATTTCAATTCATGTAGATGATAGAGATGGATGGATGGATGGATGGATGGATGGATGACAGACAGACAGACAGACAGACAGACAGACAGACAATAGAATTTGGAGGCAGTAGTTGGTTAATTTGCACCAGATGGTCCAAAAGCATTTCTTGAAAACTGAATGCTTTTTCTTTTATCTGCTATTGTCAGCCTTACCAGGTAGACCAGACAGAAAACACAACCAGATAAATTAATTCTACTTTATTGTAAAGCTACATTAACAGAATCTTGCAACTCCGAAAGTATCAATCTCCCACCCTCTCCTGTACAGCCTAAGAATTTAGGGATGATCCTTTCTGAGCCTCTTGCCAACCCCACTATCCAACTATGGGTTATTTATTCTGTCTCTTATCTGACCATTCCCTAGAGCTTTCCCACATAACATTACATCTATTTTGTTTCATTTGCATTCAGTAAAGAAAGCAAAATATACATACAGTACAATACAAGGCAAAGGTGAAAAAACTACATGTGGGAGTGTCTGATGCTTTTTACCAGCATCAAGATCAGATCAGTAATTAAGGTAATGGACTAGAATCAGGGAGATCCAGATTTAAGTCCATCCTCAGGTATGGAAATCACTGGATAACTTCACTGGATTGTTGTGCAGAAAAAAAATAGAGGATATTATAAGCATCTCTTTGCACTCATAAAGGAAAGGTGCCATCAAAATCCAGCAAATTGATGGCTGAGATCCATATAGCGGAGAACACACCTTCTTCAAGCAAATTTTTTGCACATTGAGTGTGCTGAACTCTGAACTGTCCATCTCTTCCATGGCAATCCTTTTTCCAAATTCCCTGGTCCAATTTGTAGAAGTTGAAATCACTTCTATGAATTTCTTTCTGACTACTAATCCATGCATAGTGATTTGACCAGGCATATATAGTGCCTACTTTATAACTCATTAATGTGGCACAGCATCTTTGCACTGCAATAGTTCTCTGTTTGAAAAGAGCCGGGTTACATTCATTCAGCTTCTTTCAAAGATTGCTTCATCTGCAGCTTGCACAGTGGCATTTCAAGGAACATGGGCACAACTGATTGATGTCTAACTTGCTTGTAGGCTGACTGGCATTAAACGGCTTTCTAGAAAGTCATTTTAAACCAGTTTAGAATAACGATGCCTCTGTTATGCTAATCTAAGTTTGATAAACAACACATCTATACAGGCTTCATTAAGCAGCTTTGAATTACAAAGAATTCACAGCAATTCAAGGGCTAAAGTAGAAAGCTATTCAACACTGAAGATTGTGTGTGTGTGAGAGAGAGAGATTCCGTAACTGGTTCTTTAATTTATATCTTGTGCATTGTGGTTCAGAAGCAGGTGTGTGTTTAGTGACTGCATTCACACTACACTGAATTGATTTTCTCCATCTGCACAGTAAACTAACCAAAAGCATGCTTTCATAAAACATCTGAATCTCAAAAATGATCTTCCCTAAAAACATCAGAAATGCCTAACTAAAGTTAACACTAACCAGGTTTACCACACTGTGCAAATGCAGCCACTTGTTTTGTAACCTACCAGCTGTATGAACCAAGAGTACCTACCTCCAGGGAAAAGTGTTAAGCAAATAAATATGGCAGCCATGACCACACAGCTGAAGACTTGTCCTCTTACTGTATTTGTCACATATAAAAAGAGATTCCAGGGCTTTGATTGTGCTAGCATGACTGACATGTTGATTTTTTTAAAAACACTATTCTCTTATGGATGCTCTTGGTGTGAGAAGAAATAGTATGTCAATTTCAGAAGGTAACTTCCTATGAACAGGCAATATAACATTGGTACGCCAACTGAATGCAGATTTCCAGAGAATAGCAAGGAGAGATAAGAAGGCCTTCTTAAATGAGCAGTGCAAAGAAATA
>JANHZU010007322.1:0-11084 GCA_032468055.1 Acrochordus granulatus | reverse complement strand
AAATCCAGTCCAGATGCCTGTTTTTTAATCTTTGTTGCGATGCAATTACCCTGGACGAGTGAGAGTCTTCACAGACATACAGAGAAGAATGTAATCTTCCTAGAGGGTAAGACAGAACAATGGTCTTAATTTAAGGATTGGCTGAGTTCAGACATATGTTGGTTTATAAAATGTTATCAATGAGGACAATTTGACAGTGGAATCAATTCCTGAAGTATGGTCAATTTCCACCAGTGAAAATAGAGATTAGAGATATTTTATCTGGATTACTGCACAGAACAGAGAGCTAGCTCAGTGCTTAGATAACTTTTTTCTAATTTTGTGATTCTAGATGCAAAATTTACAGCAATGTTTCCCAACTTTAGTAAAGTACCCAAAATTGGGTAAAAGTGTATTTCTTTGGATAACAACACATAAACTCATTATCCATCATAACAGGGATATTTAAATTGATTTTAAGATCATCATGTGTACTAAAATATATTCAAATATCTTTCACAGTATTAAGATGCAAATTGACAAAATTACTAATGGCAATTTGAAATAACATAAAGATAATTCAGTGATATTGTTTTTATAATAAAGGTCGCCCCTGAGTTACGACCATTCACTCAGCAACCATTCAAAGATACAACAGTATTAAAGGAAGAGATTTAGAACCAGTCCTCAAAGTCTGATAAATGGTTTTGGCTAATAAAGGAAAAAGTTTAAGAAGCAGAGGATAAGTATGTCCCATGCACACATTAGCCTGAAAAACATACATTACATTATTTCCTACATTAATTCACAAAGGTTAAATTCTTATACCCAGTTCCCATTGAAAGGGTTTATCATATCCCTGAATCACATAAGATGTATGATATTATTTTCCTTTTAAATTAAAAACCTGCAAAAACAGTGTCATTATTCACCTACAGAATTCTTGATGCACATCATAGACCCTCAGGTACTCTGATTAAACATTTATTACAATTTAACCATATCTATTTAATTCAAATTTTACCTCTTTTTGATCTTTTTGCACTAACTTTTCCTGTGATGTTGGATTCCACAAACACAATTTAGTGCATTGCACTCCACATCACTACTAAAAGGGGCACAGTGACTGAGTGGCTAAGACACTGGGCTTGTCAGCTGGAAGATCAGCAGCTTGGTAGTTTGAGACCCAAGTGCTGCCACGTAACAGGGTGAACTCTCATCACTTGCCCCAGCTCCTGTCAATCTATCAATTCAAAACCATGTAAAAATGCAAGTAGATAAAGGAAAAAACACTCCCCGAGCCTTGGCATATAGTCATGGCAGCCACATGACCACAGAAGAGTCTTTGGACAACACTGGCTCTTTGGCTATGAAACAGAGATGAGCACCACCCCCTAGAATTGGACATGACTTAAAGGGGAAACCTTTATCTTTTTTACCTTGTACTACTAACATTCCACCTAGCTTGGGCAGAAGCTACTTCTTTCCCTACTTCTTTATCCAGCATTAACAATAACCATACTGGGACTTAAACTGCATGAGAAATGTTCAGTGATGCTTAAGTGTCAAGTGGGAGGCAAAAAAAAAACTATCCTTAGATGTGAGGACCTTCAGGGCCTGAATTTGTTTGATTTGTGCATAATTACTCTAATCCATTCTGAGCCTTTCAATAGGAGTACTTTAAGTTGAGTGGAAATTTCAAAGCATCAAGCTTCCTTTCATGTTTTTAGTAACTGACAAAAATAAAGGCCAATTGCCACACTTCCATAAATACGAGTATATGTTGATATATTTATTTCAATTTAGCCATTATAACATAGTAGCTTTCTTTTGCTTATATTCATTGTCTTATTCCAGCATTTTATTAGATCCTCTAATAATCATCTAGCAATGCAATTATATTTTTCAACATGTTAATATACTACAAAGGTATAGCATATGTTGGAAGGTAGCATCCAATAAGCCTCCACTAAAGTGGCATCCAGCATCCCAAAAATAGTATTCAATATTGTAAAAGTAGTCTACTTTTCACTGTTCAGTTGCTTAACATCTTGATTTAAGATCTCTGGGTACTGTTTTTGTCTGCGATAAAGGAAGCACTGAGGCAAAATGTTAAGCCATGGGCAGTGTCAAAGAGTGAAATCCAATCAGTGATAGAATTAGAAAGTCTCATTTTAAACCCACAGAGTTCTGGTTTTAATTTGGATTTGGATTAAACTATCCTTCAATTGTCAGCAGTTTGGTGTAAGTAGGAAACAAAACAGTCAACTGCTTAGAATATTTCTTATGAAGGCTCAAAATGTATTTAGTTTGTCTCTACTTTTGTGTCACTTTTATCATGCTCTTAATGCTTTCATTTTAATGAAATGTTATTTTAAGAGAATCATGAATGAAGAATTTAGTATGCCCCCTCTTTCTGTTTTTCAAGCATAACATACCTCATGTCTGGAAGACTGATACTGTCACAAAAGTCCTAGAAGGAAATTAAATCTGCAGATGTGGGTTTTACAGTTTACCTATGTTGGACCCTCTAGCTGGGACTGTTGGCAGGTGAAAGCTAACCTGAGTTGCTATTGGAATCTTCTCTTTGCATCTTATCAAAGAGAAATTATATTGATATTTAATCAGCAGATAAGAAGAAGGGAATGAAAAGTCTTGGAAAATCAGTATTATGGCATGGTGAATAAATTTGGATGGATCCATGAAGTACCAGTACTTGAGCTTGTCTCAAATGAGACCTTAAGCCTGTAAGATATTAAAAAAAAAAAAACCAAGAACACATTTTAGCACAGGAGGGATATGGGGATGTGGATTAGATAGGGTAGAGAAGAGAGGCACATCTTCATATGATTCAAGGAAATCGGATCTGCAGTAAGCAAGAAGGCATCTTGATTTCCAAATAAACAATTTTTACCAGAATGCTTCAGTTGTCAAGCAATAACAGCTGGAACACACCACCATGCACCCCTGGAGCATGTAAAATAAATGTCACACTTGCAGTGCAAGCTGACTTTCAGAGTGAAAGAAATCTCAGTCCCCCAACCCCAGTCCCAAATCTCCAGACTTGATAAAAGCCTCACTGTACTTATAGGTTTATTAGTCTCTCTCAATAAATGTGTCCAGAAGAATGAATAGTAATGTCAGAAGGTCCTTTGGTTCCCCTTATATATCAGCCAGATCATTTGGTGCCTTAGTAACCGAGCTATAAAGCAGCATATACTTCAAGGTATATCATGGTAGATTCTGAAGCTTTGTCTGAATGCCAACATCTTCTTGACCTTCACTAGAAATTAAGCATAACTAGAGATTAAATTAAGTTTATAAGTAAGCATTGGTATTAGCTCTTCTTAGCAAAATGCGATCATTAACTGACTGACATTCTCTCTCTCTTTCCTCTCTCTCTCTCTTCATTAGATGTACTATATAACAAGATATGAGGTTGAAGATTCTGCTGCAGAATGCCAGTCAAATGGGAGAATAAGAAATGTCCACACCTTGACCTGGATGAGGGTGCTAATTTAGAAAATTAGAGCAAAAGTGGGCAAGTAAATCCCCAAGTTTTGTCCACCTGATTCCTCTTTACAGCAGACCTGAAAGAGCAGAATATTGCCATCACTATTCTGCTGTTTTTCACATATTTTTATCCAAAGATGGGAATGATAGTAAGTGGATATTTATTTAAAACGGATACTACCTATCTGCTGTTCAACTATCTTTCTTCCTGAACTAGCAGAAGTATTCTTGACAATGTTGGTATTTTCTTCCTTTGTAGTTTCATATTCACCATGCATGCATAGGCTGTGGTATTAAAGATAATTGAACATTTCAAGTCCTCTATGAAATGGAAACTTTGAATTTGTCTCACTTGGAATCAGATACCACAATTTAACCCAGGACTTGTGTCCACAGGATCTCATGACTTTTGATAGAGTTCCTGTGAAAAACCCTGTGATGCTAAACTGTGATGTTTTGTCCTAAGTGGGACAATCCTAAGTGGGACAATTCAAAGCTTGTTTTCAACTTCCACTCTTTTTGGGTGTGGCTGAAACATCATGAACCACATAGAAAAAGGAATGGAGCTTACATCATATTGCCATGACTAGATGGGACAATGTGCTTTCTAGACCAGCAGAAAAGATTCATCTCCACCTCCCTTATAGCATGCGTTTATGAACTCTGCAAGGGAAAAAGCATACAGAGACCACAAAATCAACCAAAGAAATTCTACACAGGGGTCAGTACATATATGATAATCTTGGTGAGGTTTCATATGCCAAACATACTATTTGCACTTGAGGCAGCAAGTTAAACATTGACATGAACAGATTCGAGAGCATATTTTTAAGCTTCCACGTTGCAGCCATCTAGTGGTAGAAAACAACACAATTATCAGAACTAACTATGCAGTCTTGTGTATATTTATTTAGAAGCAATTCTATTGCATTCACTCACACTCCCTTCCAACAAAATATGCATACAATTGCAGTGTAAAATTTGTTGTTACTGTAAGCAATATTACAAATGAAATTCTTCTGGTCTATTCTTTGGCTGTTCCTCTTTTTTTTTGGTACTCTATATTCACAACTTCAAGGAAATCTGAGTGTGTAATTTTCTGATGGCCAGTATAATATGAATATCCAGGCATCCCAGAAAATGAGTAAAGTGATGCATAAAATAAGGCCCCAAGTATTTGGGACTTGTCCCAAGCCTGTTCTAAAAGAATTATAATTTTAATTTGAAAGAAAGAGAAAATTATGAAATGATGGAGGGCAATCACACAGACTGTATTTAATAAATAATTTTTAATTTCATTTGAATTCAATCAACTTTAAATTTTTGTCCTGGCCCCAAGACTTCTGGCTCTACTCACATTTGCAGGCTACTGGCATGTCTTCAAAAACTAAGCACAGTCCTTGATCCAGGCAAACCTTCATACAGTTGTACTCCAATGTTTGGAACACTGCATTTGCAAATACAAGAGAAGGATAACAATCTCACACAGAGGTTTTCTGATCATGACTGCTGCTAATTATATTTTGGATAAAGGAAAATGCTGAGACATAAAGGCTTATATGGGGAACAGCTTCAGGAACTAACAGGGAAGTTTAAGAATTTGCAGTGTGGGGGAGATAATTGGATTCCATTGTTCCTGAGATATTTCGAACGTTGAAACTAGGTTGGCAGAAATGACAATACATTAGTAATATTAGCCAAGCCCAAAATTGTTCTACCATCCAGAAATGAAGTATCCACCATCTTCATACAACTTAATCTTCCTTCTTCCCAACAGATTGATGATATGATTCACTTGGAAAGATGACTAAACTCCCAGAATTATCTAAGTGTATAGATATAACAGCTATGCAGGTATAATGTAACTGTGGACCATCAACAGTTGTAGGCTGTAAACTCACTTTTTCACTTCCTCCCAATTTTTTTCCATTTGCACAACTGGTAAAATATCTGGTGTCCCACTTCATATTAATACATCCCTTTTTTTAAAAAAATTTGGAAATTAGCCCAAAAGCAGCAGGATATTTGGTAGCACTAGTAGAAACAACAGCATCCAAGACCACAAGTACAATTCAGATGTCTTTATAGATATCTATATATTCCCAGATAAAATCTACCATCACCTTCCATTGAGGTCTCAGTGACTTTTCTATCAGCCAGCTAAAGCCAGAGTTACAAAATGGGAAATGCTGACCATTATATATCAGCCTAGTGAGTCCATGGAGCAGGGACATCGTCTAGAGAATTCCTGAATAACTTGTTTCATGCTCTAGGAGAAAATAATTATAATCATCAGCTTTTTCTGTTCAGTTATCCTGTTGTGGGTCACAGAACACAAAGTATGATTCTGAACAAAAACAGATTGAAGTGCAGACATTCAAAGAAACCGCTTTAGGTATGGAAACAAGGATCTAGGGCAGTTCTGTAGGAGACTGCCAAATCACAAAGATAGGCTGGCTGACAGAATTGGCTTCCTGTTCTCAGGAATTCCATCATTGGATGCACGGAACCAGCCACATTGTTTAATTCAGTTACTTGAAGACAACTCTGTGTTCTTGCTACATTCTCTCAGTTCCTATACAAAAAGCCAACCTCAAAAATTTTCTTCCTTTTTTCAATTTGTGAATTGTAAGTTTCAATTTGTGTCACCTATTTAATCTGGAGATTCAGTTTGTCCCAATCTAAAATTATGCTCTCTGGGTAGCTCTATATGTCTTTTGAAATGAAGCCTCCTTTCAACAGCAATCCTGTGAGCATTTCACTTTTTTAAAGTTGTCTGTTTCCATTTGATATAGGCCCTTCTCATTGTATTCTACTCTGGAGCTGGAAGGATGAATTTAAAATGTGTTGGTGGATAGTGGTCATGATAAATAATAATAGGACAGCAGAACAAATTGTCAGGCCATGAAAGAGTTCACAGTTTGAGCATTCTTTTAGAAGGATATCTACATTACTGCTGTCAGATAACATCTATATGATTTCAGGTAGGTTAGATTGAAATATACTGGTTGGCTCAAAGTTAACAATGAAGCTTTGTTGTGTAACAGGGATTGTAATTTCATTCTTAAAGAGTTACAGAATCAGAGAATCAAGAAATTATTACCTTTTCTGGTAATAAACGGCCAGAAACCAGGAAATCATGAGTTCCAGTCCTGCCTAAGGTATAAAACCAAGCTGGATGGCTTTGGGATGGTCTTTCTCTCTTAGCTCTAGGAAGAAGGAAATGACAAAGTACTTCAAGAAACGTTGCCAAGAAAACTGCAGAGACTTGACTAGGCAGTCAGCAGGAATCAAAACTGATTATATTAAATTATATTATCAATGGTGGCCATTTTATGTATGGGCAAGGGCCCTAATTGCTGTTTTTTATGATAGTACAGATAACTTACAGTCAAAATGTATCCAGAAGTTCAAAACGAGTAGGAAGCCATCGCAACAGCAGATTGCTTTGTTGAGCTGCTTCTTCATGTTGCATGTATCAAATGTACACGAGAGAAACCAAACTCCAGATGTTGAGTTTGTTGTATCTCTTGGCTGCTACTTACTAGTTATTTGGAGTTTTGCAGCTCAAATCTGACTGATATGAACCAAGAATTATGCACCTACAACTGGGCAACTATTTTATATTTTATTGGCTGATCTTCAACAATCATGATCCAATTTCTATAGATTTCCCTAGTGAATTGGGTCTATCTTACCAGTTCACTCTTATTGGGGGGGGCAAAATCCTGAAAAATTCTAAAATATTATATTAATATTTTAAATGAAACAGGGAAAAAATAGTAGCTTCCTTTAGTGCCATCCCTCAGAAGTTTGTGTGGTAGATGAAAGTTTCCCTTCTCCCATTCTTTCTCTCTGCTACTTATACAATGATTTGTGTAACATAAGGGCAACCAGATATCAATAGCTAACAGATTATTTCTGTGATTAAGGAGGATAAGCTCAAAGCTTTTCTTGTTCAGTTAAATTCCTAGCAAACACAGCAACTTAATCGTTCTGACAATTTGCAAGCAAAATGTGTCCCTAAACTGTTAACCTCCAAAAGTAGCTAGCACCATAATAACATTTGAGCTATCTGTCATCACAGAGAATAAAGGTGCTTGAAAATGAAATCCATTAACGTTCTAGACTCCCTTTGCTTCTGAAATATTTACATGTTTCCCCTAAGACCAGGAGTGTGAGGAATGGAATAATCTGTTATGTACTGTTTAACATTCTTTCTGAAAATATTTGCTACTTAAGTAGGTGTGCATGTGTGGGAGAAGGCCTATGTATATATACACATATATATTTTCCTGGCTTATTCCTCATGCCAATGGATCCTATTATCCCTGAAAGATAATGACTTGCCCAACCTTCTACACTTAGTCTCTAGCTTTTATTAAGTAAATATGAGTGGGTGCATATTCACCAGGGGTTCCCACAGCTTTTAATTATTGAATGTTTTTAGCCTAACTCATGTTTTCTGGACCAAACACCATACGATGGTGGCAGTGACATGCAGTAAATCCAGTAGCATGGTAAATAGGGCTGATTCCAGGTTCGTGTTGATCACACAAAAAATGCCAGGTGTTCTGGGTAGCAACAAATAGATTCAACATCAGAGCTTTCCTTATATAAATGCAGATGCTTAAGATGGGAACATCTGCACATAATTAGCCATTTCCTCTTTTGATTTTATTGAGACATTCTCATTTTAAACTTGTATTCACTAACATAATATCTAGTAAGGCTTTCTGATTATATACTAATATATATATATATATATATATATATATATATAAAAGCATAGAGTTTTCTATGTAATTTTTACATATGGCCATTGTTCATAATTGTGCACTAACCTTCATATTGGGATAAGATTAGGTTATAAATTCTTTAAATAAATAAATATTGGCCAATTTCTATAGAAGTGCTGTATTAGACAGTGATTATTTTGACCAGTCAAGATGCTGAGCTTGTTGGCTGGAAGGTTGGCAAGTTGAGCTTGAGACCCCTAATGCTGTGTAGTGTGGTGAGCTCCTGTTACTTGCTCCAACTCCTGCCAACCTTTGTTTGAATGTTTGAAAGCATGTAAAATGTTTAAAAGCATGTAAAATGCAAGTAGATAAATAGGTACTACCATCAGAAAGAAAAGTAACAGTGTTCTGTGTGCCTTGTTGTATAGCCATGTTGACCACATGACCACAGAAGCATCTTCAGACAGTGCTAGCTCCTCAGCTATGAAACGGAGATGAGCAGTGCCCCCTAGAGTCAGACATGACTGAAAGGGGAAATCTTTACCTCAAGATGCACTAAGGCCTGCCGCAAGATTTTGAACCCAAATCTGAATCAAATAAGGCATCTTCTCACAGGAATTACTCACTCTTAAACAACAGCAACCCATGTAACAGATTCCTAAAAGAATACTGACAGCAGAGAATAGCCATATTTATCTCATTGGTGGGAGCCATGAGCTCAGAAGTGAAAGTAAACATTTCACGTTTACCAAGAAGTCTGCATTGCGACATGGATAGCCTGCTCCCTGATCATAGAGAGACTGTAGCTTAGAGAAAAGTACATGCTTTGCATGCAAATGATCCCAGGTTCAGTCTCTGGCATGACCAGTTAACAAGGTCAAATAAAACACACTTCTTTCTAAACCTCTGGAGAGCCACTGTCATGCAGAACAAATAAAGAACTAGACAAGCACATAGCCGAAAAAGACTAAAATATGCATGTTATGTTGCTCACATTTACAGATTAATGCATGTGGGGCACTTGTACTGGAATCTCCTAATAATTAATACTTTAACGTAGATGAAGTTTTTCAATGTCTTCTAATGCTTTCATATGGTAGAAAGAAAAGAAAAAATGGCTCAACTGTGTTCTTAAATTTATGTGTAAATATTTTTCCAAATGTTCTGCAGAAACACGTTGTATCAATGCAAAAAATCAAAATGCTTATTTATGCTACAGTAATATATACCTCTTTATATAAGTAGAAACAGGTACCAAAGTGTTTCTACATGGTCTTGAAGAAACAGTTTCAAATAATCTTCATTTTAGAAAAAAAAATGGAGTATGTTAAATTGTACCTTCGGTTTCTGGAATAAATGTTTCATGATGTATATTAAAGATGTGTGTTAGATTTGGACAAATCCAAAACTGAAATTATTTGGTCAATTTCAGACACCCTCTTTCTGAAATAAGAGCAAATTCATTTGGCTTCTATTTAAATCTGTACCTTCTCAAAAATTGTTCCAAATGGTATCTCGAGAGCTTTGAGGTACTCTTAGAAAAGCAATCACCTTGGACAACTGGTACAGAGATAGGAGCATTGGAGAGAGTATTGGCTTATGGTATGCTACTTGATAAACAACTATAGCCAATTCAACAGGGATATAATTCTTTTTATTACAATTTTATGTATATGGCTCAGAAATCTATTATCAGTAGTAATTCTTAGGTGAGATTGGCTGAATTAACATTTTCCTTTCTATTTTTGATGCAGAATGCTTAGTCCTCATTTAGTGAATGTAATTTACATTACTTTTCTCTCCTATTCTAACTCATTATCTCTTCTATATTTAACAGAGTACAATTTTCTCACTAAATTCCTTAAAGACATCATTCAAATGCTCTGACTCATGTGATTGTAAGTTTGCAGAACTCTTAGCAATCTGGACCATTACATTAATAAAAAGGCATCAACATTTTTTACGAATGCCCTTTGTTCCAAAACGTGATTATGATATTTATCTACTTTACTTCAAAAGAGCAGGGTGAACAGGGAATCAGAGATAGTTATGGGACTAATTAAGTGCTTTGTTAAGTTAACTCAGGCTGAAAGATTGTATCAGACAATACATTCATTTGTCTGGTGTAATCAGACTGTTTCTCAAGCTATGGGTTATGACACTGAGCCACATCCTAATGTCTGAGCACATACTAATCTATATACAATTTATCTGTTATGCTGCACCTTTAATTTAAAATATTACATAGTAGAAATACTATCTGCTATATTTATCTACTATAAATCACTGTACCAGTAAAACATATAGCATGTTAATGGTAGTGATTTATATTAGATAAAAATTGCAGATAGTATGTCTACTATATACATATAGCAGATTTTAAACCACAACATAATAATGCCCTCTACAGTCATTTATTAATAACTTTTGAAGGTTTATTGGGTAACATCCAAGGGTTTTTGTGGGGACTGTTATCTTGCAGCCCTAGCGCCATCAGTTGTAAAGCTCTGGACCCTGATATCTTGGAATATCTAGAACCCTTTCCTTGCTTACATTAGCTTTGATGAACTGTGAGGTTCAAAAGAAAATAAATAAGCAAGTAGATCTGTCTAGCATCTCCCCCTCTGATATATTAACCCTACTAAACCTACAGACAGAGAGTGTGCTGATCTATTTCTTTCAGATAATTGTCAGATACTTCATAATAAAGTTTAAAAAACAGGCATCTGGACTGGATTTTTCTCAAGTCGAAGACGTTTCACCTTTAATCCAAAAGGAATTCTGAAATTGAACTGGTAAGAGAGCTGGTATATACTCTTCTAGGAAGGAGGAGTTGAAACTAAGTTCAATTGG
>JANHZU010007321.1:215681-227247 GCA_032468055.1 Acrochordus granulatus | reverse complement strand
AGGAAGGAAGGAAGGAAGGAAGGAAGGAAGGAAGGAAGGAAGGGTTCTGAGAAAAACATATCCTGCTTGCATTCAAGAACAAATCATAACTCAAAAAACTAGTTCCAGGGAAAGCCACACTAATCCCTGGTTCAAATTTAGTTCATGATGCAACTCTACTGAAACATACTGAATTAGATCCAGATTTAGTCATATTCATAACAGACTGACTGAAATTATTGAGACTGAAATTAGGTACAGCAAACTTAAACCTTGCTGATTTCAAGAAGCTATTGTTAGGTATAACTGAATCTGGAATCCAATCCATTATAACTCTTCAGAGACTAACAAAGCAATATAATAATTATTATTCAGCTTAGTATTCAGATAATGGATCAATAATAATCTCCTATTTACAAAACATAAGTTATTTCATGGAATTACTGGCCCTCCATATGGCTTGTCTAGCATTGTTACTCAGTTAAAAAAACTAAACTGATTATTTGTTTTCTTCTCAGAGATGGTAATGTATCAGTTATACACAATGTCGTCTTGAGTTTTACTTGATAAGTGGCCTGTTTCCATATGTAAGTATACCATAGCTCTTCCTGAAAGGAATATGAGTTCTTTTGCACAATCACTAAGGCATTTATAGTAGTTGCATCACAACTCAATACCTCATTCATTTATAGGAATTGTGTAAATAATTACTACAAACTCTTATTGATACAGCAATATGGGGATCAGCCATCCACAGTCTATTATTCTCCACTTTGTATGAATGTTATTGGAATTGATTTTACAGAGAAGTCCATAATGTTTAAAGTAAACAAAACAGATAAAAATCCTTAGCTATTCACATTACCTAGATTTGGGTCCAGGCCAGAAGCAACCTTGCAAGCAGAACTCAAAGTTCCTCCACTATGTTGTTCTAAAGATGAAGGACTCAAACTGTATGAAATTGATCTCACCATAGGAGGACGGTTAATAACTAAAATCATAAAGAAAGATACTGTTTAAATCAAGATCCAGTGCCAATGTAGCATCAAATAACTTCAAAGGATATTTATATAAACAATAATTCCAGTGTGGAACATCTTCATTAGCAGCCCTTTTAAAGTAAGATCTCAGGCAAAGTAATTCCTTATTCTTCCACCTGAAAATATTAATCCAAAATCCCAAAGTCTGACATGTATTCATACAATATGTTGAGAGGAGACTCTCCCTTGCAAAAAGATTAGCTAACAAATCAGACCTTTAGTCCATCTGCACAGTGTTACTAAAGGGGACCACACATTTGTCTAGTGGTTTTGTTTAAAATCCAATCCCCTTCAGTATCTAGCATCAATATGCTTGATTCCAGGTAAACTGCTTTTTTAGCCAATCAGTTTACTGAATACCATTCCACTTGCCCATAACTATAATTTAGAAATTGCTTTTATTTACATATTTACATTCTATCTTTTTAAATTAATTTTTAAATTAGTTAGGTTTTCATTTTGAATTTAGAGTAGTTGTTTCCAAATGTCATGCCTTGAATTAATCGGAGACAATCCAAATATGTGAGAATTATTGTCATGAAAGCAAGTGAAGCTCTTAACTAAAGAATTAAAGAATCACAATACAGTTCAAAATCACAATTTACAAATCACAATTCAAGCTCTTGAGTGAACCATTACATAAATGTTACATACTGTTAAGTATTATTATAAACAAATAGTTCCTTATTTAAAAGGAATCATCTTATAACTTCCAGTAGTTTGTCAGGTCAGCTACTATACTTTGGATTTGATGTTTATATATCGTATTAGCCCTGCCAATCTTGGTGGGAATATGGCTTCTTCCTTAATATCTGTTATTGTTTCCTCTCTGACAGTTACCTGGTGCTGTTTCTTGCTTATCTTAAATGAAAACTTCACCATAACAAAAAAAGAACAAATGGAAGACATACGAGATAATAAACAATATATTAGAATAAAGGAATAAAGAGAAAAGGACAGCAACATACTACCCTTCTGGATATCCTCATTAGCAGAGAAAACATTGCCAATTAGACACTCACATTTATCGAAACACAACCCATTTTAGTGCTTCTGTCACAAGAGAAGCTGCATATAAACATTATTCAGATGAGCACAAACTGTAATTCTTTGGAATATCAAAAAGAGAAAACAGATTGCAGATAAGGCATCTTCCAATACAATGGATATCCAGCAGCTTCATTAAAATGTGCCTAAGTACACTGCCCAATTATTACAGCCTATGAAAAAGATAATGCTCTCATACATTAAAAACATCTCCAAGACAATGAAACAGATTATTACAACCACTCACCATTATTACAGCCCACTAAGCAACAAAATCCCTCCAAAATATCTTAAGCAAACCAAAAGACTCACTTGCCGAAAAAAGAAAAATAGGAGTACAGTGCATCATACAATGTAAGGATTTTAACAGCCACTATATAGGAACAAAAAGACTGCTTTCATGAACATCAATCAGCAGTCAGAAGATGTGACAGAAACTCCTTTACAATCTTATAACATACGGGTGGACTCAGTTACAGTTTCAGCTGGGAAACTGTTAACATTATAGATCAAGCCAAATTAAAAAAAAATGCTAGGAAATTCCTGTAAACTTGGCATTCATCCAAACTGAGCTATCGATAAACACCATTTATATACCACATAAACTAACAAAATCCTGGAAGAGAAACAAGCAGCCTAGAACAGGTCTTCTCCAGCAGCCAACATCCACATATAGGAAAGACCACCAAATAACTATCAGGGAAGAAACAATAACCTAATTTGGGGGTATTAAGAAGCCCTGACTATGTCTTGGAATATGAGGGCAGAGGGGGCTTTGGATAGGATTGCACCCATGTGGCCTCTCTCTACCCATTACTCTCAGTACTTCCTGTGGTTCACGGAGGAGTTATGAGTGCTGAAGAGGATACAGAGACACCTGGAGCACCACTGGCAGGAATGAATCCAATCGAAAACAAGCTAGAGCTGCTATCAAGGCCTACCTTGTTGCGATAAGGGTGGAGAAATGTAATTATTTCTCTGCCCTTATTGCATTGCAGAGTGTCATCCTTCAGCCCTGTTTAGAGTCACACAATCCCTTCTTGGAAGGGGAGAATTCAGGAGGTCTCCTGAAGGGCCATGCAGAGGAATTTGCAGAACACCTTCTGGATAAAGTCGCTTGAATTCAATCTGAGATGGAAGCCATGTGTGAGACAAATCTACTTAAGATGCCTAGGGAGGAGTCTCTCAGAGAACAATTAGACCCTGTTGCCCCGGATGAAGTGGACAGGGTCTTCATGTCCCTCCTGGTTGGTGAAAGCCACCAGGATAGTGACTACCAGATGGTCCATGCGGTGATAAATTAATCACTGCAGGAGGGGATATTTCTGGGAACTTTTAAGGAGGCCCTGGTCCATCTCCTCCTAAAAAAATATTGTTGGATTCTACCTGTCTGGACAATTATCCTCCAGTCTTCCACCTGCCCGTTTTAGGAAAGGTGGTTGAGAAGGTGGTTGCATGGCAACTACAGAGAATCCTGGAGGAAGTGGATTATCTGGACCCATTGCAGTCTGGGTTCAGGCCCAGTTATGGGATGGAGGCAGCATGTTGATGATCTTCAGTGAGAGTGGGATGGGGGTAGTACATCCATCCTAGCTCTCCTTGATCTCTCAGTGGCTTTCAATATCATCAACCATGGGATCCTTTTGGGTTGATTGCAGGAGATGGGGTTGGGCAGAGCAGTTTTGCACTGGTTCAGCTCCTTTCTCCAAGGCCAATACCAAACAGTGTTAATAGGAATCAGTGTTAATAGGTCCGGTCCTTGGTCGCTACTTTGTGGTGTGCCACAGAGCTCAGTACTTTCTCCTCTCCTTTTTAACATCTACATAAAACTGTTGGGTGAGATCATCTATTGCCATGGGATTTACATCTCCATCCCGGGTGACCCAAGTGATGCTGTCTCAGCCTTGATTCAGTGTCTTGAGGCTGTTCAGGTCTGAATGGGGGACAACAGGCTTCAGTTGAACCCTGGCAAAACTGAGCGGCTTTGGGTGGCTGGGGATTTTGGATCTGGGACTTTAACATCTTTAAGTCTGAATGGGGTGGCACTGCCCCAGACAGACCCAGTGTGGATCTGGGGTTTTTCCTGGGCTCACAACTCAAAGAGCAGGTGGTATTCGTGGCTAAGAGGGCCTTTGTGCAACTTCATGTTGTGCGTTAGTTGTGCCCTTCCCTGGGCCAGGACTCCCTGAACTCAGTCACTCATGCCCTTGTCATCTCTTCATTAGATTATTGCAATGTGCTCTATATTCCTTGAAGAGCATCTGGAGGCTATAGCTGGTCCAGAATGCAATGGAAGAGATGATTTTAGGTGCCCAGAAAATGGTCCATATAACACCTCTATTTCATGAGCTGCATTGGCTGCTAGTTTGCTTCTGGGTGCAATTCAAGGTGCTGGTTTTGACCTTTAAAGCCCCTTATGGCATGACACCAGGATACCTGAGGAACTGTCTCTTCCCAATGGGGACAACCTGCCCTACCAGATTCAGCAGAAGAGATCTCCTTTGGATCCTGACAACCTCAGAAATTTCATTTGGCGGGGTCAAGATGAAGCTACACATATTCTCTTGTATCAATATTTTATAAATTCAATTCAATTTTCTCTGCCTCTATAGAAATATTTTAAATAAAAATCCAGTTACACATTATCCATCTGTTCATTGTTAAACAGAAACTCTCTAAAGATTTATCTAGACAAAATTACAGCTAAACAGAAGAATCTGTTACTTGTAAAGGCCTGTATAAATGAAATTCAAATTAATTTAGAAGACAATGTTGTACATTTATAAATGGCACAAAACTTCCACTTCCACTGTGAATTAAGTTTAATTACATTCATGCAATTCACATAATATTTATTTTGGTCCTCATCTTGTTTCGCATTATATTATATTTACCTGTTTGGATGCCTAGTTGGTTGCTTTGGGAAGAGGAGGTTATGAAATCTGGATCCCAGATAGGAGAACTCTGACTGTATACCTCTTCCTCCAACATAGACAGGAACCTTACACAGAAGTCAAAGCAGTATTAAAAAATAAAAATAATGATGTCTTATAGAGATAACTGCAGAAAGATACCAAAGCAGAAATATATTGTGTAAAATAAAACACTATAGTTAAAAGAGCTTATTATTTTTTAATTATTAAAAAAATAGAAACCCTGGAAGACTACAGTATCTGTTTAGCTTTATTCCTTTAAGTACTTTAAAATATTAAAATAGTAGAATCAATGTTATTAGTATTGCAATCTAATCTTTTTAAAAAGATTACTACGTTAAAAAATGTTCATTTATTTTCCCCTTTTTGACAACATGCAGCAAAATACAGTGGAACCTTGGATTGCAAGTAATGCGATTAATGAGTGTACCACAAAATGAGCAAAATTTTTTAATAAAATTTAATTCTGTTAACGAGTGAAAACTTTCAAGACGAGCTTTGCATGATGTGATCATGCAGGAAATCTCACAACTGAGCCAATGGTTCTTCTCTCTTGCTGTATAAATAGTGTGAATTAAGTGGAAGTCATTCAAGAGAAAGAACTCCCAAGATTCAAATTCCAGATTCTTGTTCCAACAATTACCCTCCCCCTCTTCTCTCTCTTGGCTACCTCACACTAGCCAGGACTCTTCTCAAAGTGTAGGAAGATTGACCCTCCATCTTCCCTGTCACTCATACACACAGAGAGTCCTCACTGCATGGCACTATCCAGCCCATTCCCCTATTGCCCATCTCTTCTCTCCTCGCAGAGCACGGAGGCAGTGTATGATAAGAAACATTTCCAAATCACCTAGGAAAGACCCCCAGAAGGGCACTGCCAAGGGAAAAAGGGAAAGGCCGTTTTGCCCTCAAGCGGTGGTAGCAGTGGATCCTCCTGATCCAACAGGGTCACCCAGATAGCACTGGCCAAGCAGTAGCTGATTGCCAGAATCTGTCTCAGTGCAGATCCATAGCAATAAAATTAACCCTAAAGCAGCCACCCTTCCTAGGAAAGGCCAGATGAACCTCCTAAGAACTATACAGGAACAAGAGAGAACAGAACTCAGGGCTAGGTGGAAATCCTCTTCCATAAACCGAGGGACCATCAAGAACCATCACCCAAATTGAACCACAGTCGTTATTGTCTGCCTCAAAATCTTCTAGCAAAAGTTAAAGTGCTGGTTAATTTGTTCTATTTCTACTTTATATTGTGTTTTAATCATTGTTTCAGATATTAGGGACAATCATTTCTACATAAAATTTCATTGAAAATGATTTTTTTATGAATATTTTTGGATGCGTGGAACAGATCATCCAACTTTACTTTGTTTCCTATGGGAAAATTTGCTTTGGTATAAGAGCGTTTTGGATTAAGAACATTCTTCCGGAATGAATTATGCTCGCAATTCAAGGTTCCACTGTATATAGCAACATGTAGGTTTATTTGGAATATTTTTTATGAATTATCTGCTCTAAAGATGACAGCCTTACTTACTACTTTTACATATTGTAACCTACCCCGAATAATGCATACTCTAGAAGGAAGATATAAACATGTGGGGAGGGGGAGTATATGTATATATGCATATATGTATAGTATATATATGTATTATAAGTATATTCTGCTGTGCTTATCATGGTAAGCAGTTTCCAACCTTAAACTGTTATTCTAAAGGACACCAATGGACAAATAGTAGCCAATTTCAAAGAAGATCCAACAAAGACGGAAGGAATATAATGACCAAATAGTCAAGTAATATGTCACAAACTAGCACTTGGTAGAATGATCATGAAGGCTTTGGAAAAGATATTCAGAAACTATGATATGTCTATACCTAGAACAATGCAAGCAATGGTATTCGCTTCTATGGAAGTGAATGTTGAACTTTGAAAAGTAGTGTAAAAAGAGTACAGTATTGATGCTTTTGAAATTTGGTGTTGGAGATGACTCCATGGACAGCCAAGAAAACAAACAAATGGATCACAAGCCAGAGTTCTCATTCAAATCACAGATAATATTTTTTAAAAACATTATTTGTGACTTGAATGACTCAAACTATCCAATTTGTCTTGCAAAGACCTAGCTCTCCTGGGAAGATTCCAGTACTGAGCAATATAGAAAAAAAGTAGTGGGTGACCAGCAACACCATTGGAAAACTTGCTGTACAGATTAGAGATTATCATGGGGAAAAAACCTATGTATGACACTGATTTGATGGCAAATAATCCATTAATCAATGCAGATACATATTATTATCAGCCCAGACCAATCCATTATAGGATGAAAGTATCTTTATTGTGGATCATGGACTATAATTCACCATGTGAGTTAGTAGATAGATGTTTTTTGACATCCTATTCTAGGACTGAAAGTGAACGATTGGCCAATTTATCTGCTGGCCTCCATGCCTAAAGGAAGACTAGAACTTGAGTTCCTTGCTTCTAGTCCAGCACGTTAATCACAAAGCCATTCTATATATATGTATGCAAATAACTATGTATGATGTATATGAGGGCTCCAGATTGAGAGCTAAATCAGAGGTACAATACTTATATCAATTAAAAATATCTTCTTCTAAGCATATCTTAATCATTCACAGAAATATTATGTATGGGAGTAGAATAGCCTTTCCACTTGCAATTGTATTTTATTGCCAGCATTATATGAGATGTGTTTGCTGCCCAAGTTTATCATTCTAAGCAACCAAATGACACAGATGTCATAGCAATACTACACTCTGAACTTCTGTATGTAATTGGTATGAGGACTCCTGCACTGGGCAGAAGGTTGGACTAGATGGCCTTCAAAGTCCCCTTTAACCATATGTTTCTATGATTACTACTATTCTTCCAAAAAATAAGTTAATGAAAATCTTTTGCCTTCCACAGTCACAGAAGCTGAATGAAAAATACTTATTAAGATTTATGTGAAGAGTAAATACTGAGTTCTAAATATATGCTTAGAAATCTAATCCTATACATAGTTATGTAAGAGTAGGTTTTGTTCAAGGAGTTCACTTTGAAGTATATCTGCATACCTGGGACCATAAATAAATTTAATAATATCAGTTATAGAAGTAAATATCTATCACATTTTCCTAATACTTACATAGGCTCTGTTATAGGTACATATTGGAGCCATAGCATCACTTTGTTAATTCTTTACTCTCTTATCAAAAACAGAATGTAAAGTAACAATTAAGCCACCGTGTAAAACAGAAGAAAATCAGCACACTTACATTTTCGGTGCATTCATCTGTAACACATGGAAAGGGCTACTTTAGAAACCACCCCCCATATGCACCTAACCAATCCCCCTACTTAGAAATCTGTATAAGCAACTACTGATTAGAAGGTGGTGCCCTGAGGGGCCAAAACCTGGGAGGAGAATATGATTATTCTTTTCAAAGATGCATGGAAGCTGTGGCTATTTATTTGTGGTGCAGACATCCAGAGGACACGAGATGGCAGCAAAGCAACTCCAGTGGCACCCAAAAGACCACTAAGCTTTGCTTCTCAGCAGAGAATTTTTCTGAGTTTTAAGGCTGCTTTCCTCAAAGACATTATTAAACAACTGTTGCCCTAAATCTGTATAAGCTGTATTTTATTGCTTAAATATTTGCTTAAGAGTTTTATTACTTTTACTTTGGGACAAAGGAGATAGAGAAATAAACTACAAATTTCATAGTCAAAATTACTAAACAGTTTTAATATTGTTTCATATATATAAATATTTTAAAAGATATCTATGCAATTTTCTCTACAAGAATGCAACAACATGGCTGAGAGACATTAAGCATATCAAATGATCCAGAGTAAATTCCCACAGGAATGATGACAACAAAGAAATGGCAAATTTTGGAAAAACAATACTCCAGGAGCGAACCAGAAATGAAACCATTTATGCAAATAAACATACAAACCATAAATGGAGGCTCATCCTAAAAGCTTTGTTTTTGATTTTCCAATTTTAAGCTCTCAAAACTAATATTAGCTACTATCATGGATCATGAAAAGTAACCAAATCATTTTGGAGTCTAAGCTTCCCTGATATACCAAAATGGTGTCAGTTATTCTTCCAACTATTAAAGTGATATTTATAACTTCCAACTTTTTAAAGTGATATTGTACCTTGAAACTACAGTAAAGCATGTCTGTTTCATTCCTTCTTTGGTGTCTGTTGAAGACTCTGCTTCAAAACATAAGAACCCATCCAGAATACTAAATGGCAACACTGCCAGCCACTTTAGTAAAAGCAGCTCCAGTGTAACAACATTAATTAATTACTGCAAGAATAAGTGTAACAAATATGTAATGGCTCAACCCATATATTATAGGCATACATATTTTTCTTCGTATATTGAGCTGATGCAAAAAAGAGGATGCCTTCCATTTAAAAGGTTCCATATAGCTGAAATGATATACATATTAGCTAAGTATATTATTCTTGGAATTAAACCCACTAAAACATAACGCAATCTGTCTTTGAGCAACGAAACTATTGAATTTCATTATAAGATTTCAGTCCTACATTCAAGGGAGAGATCTACTGGTCTCCCTGGGATTTAATTTTAACTACACATGCTTAACTTTATACTGTAAGATTGATAGTACTGAAGCCACTGTTCTAGGAAGAAAATCCACTGAACACAATTGCTCAGTTTTAAATAAACCTTTATAGGATGCTAATTTTCTGCATAAATTCCAGCATATCAACTTTCTTACTGCACCCTGAACTTTCTTGCTAAGAGAGCTTTTCAGCTCAAGAAAAAAAAAATGAACAAACCAAATTTGGACAATGTTTGATATTCAAACTATTGTTCCAAGGAAGAGGTGTTAGAATCTATAATGTTACATGAGTCATAGGAATAATTTCTACTGAATTTAACACTTCATTAACCACATAACTCAGCTTTCCTCCAACTTCATGTGCACCAGAAGTATTGGCTCTGCCATGCTAGTTGGGAATTTTGGAAATAGAAGCTATTGGAGTTCAACAAACTTGAAGGATAGGAGGATGCTGTTGACCAACCAAAGCAATTTTGTTGTGGCCAGTCTGTGAATCAGACTCTGAATTGGAAGAGCAAGGCTTGGAAGATTTGACTTTGCAATTCAAAAACAGAGAAGCTTTCAGGTATCTGTAGATAAGGCTAAGGAGTAGAATGTATCGGAAGATAAACCTGCAAGGCAGTAGACATCTTGTGCAAAAACACAGTGAGCTAAATTACCTGACTTAGGGGTCAATCTGACTAGAAAAAGATCCTAAGCCCTCATATAAAAAATCAAGTCTAAAGAAAGAAATTACTCAGGAAAACAGGCACACCCCCAAATCAGTGCTATAAAAGAAGGGTTTAGGAGTCAAATTTCTGTTAGCAAACAACTTCCCAGCTGTCTGCATGGAACATTTGTTTTTGAAATAATGTTGTTAAGCATTTACATTTCTGCACTGTGATAAGCTGCCCTAAAAAACTCTGATCCAAGTATGCCCTCTTGCACATGTAATTGCTGGCACAGGATCGTTTGCCAACCTCACATAAGAAATCCCTCAACTGTAGCCAATATTATGGAGCTATTATTAGCTAAAAATGAACAACCGAAATCTCAGCTGGCACAATTGCCAATACAGATGGCAACATGTCTTAAATATCTTGTCTCAGCACCTGAGAAATCTGATTGCATTCATGGCTAGCTCTTGTTTTGAGGAACTGAATGTGAGCCTTTGTCCTGAAGATTTCTCTTTAGACCAGATTAAAAACAGGTTCATTATCAACCTGTTTTCAGGCTCAGCAGCTAAATGGGCTACTCCCTTTGTAGTGAGTTTATCAGACATTTCATGTTCATGTTTAAATATCCTACTAAGTCTTCCTTGGCAAGCCATCACATGAGAGAACTATGGCCAGAAGGCTGATCAGGGGCTGAATATATGATTGGCTCAGGCTCTTGGCACAAGAACTAGAGTAGAATGAGACTAATTGGATGGACCCAGTGCCAGGAGGATTGATGGCATCCTGGATAAGTTAACCAGAGTGGAACAAGCTTACACTCTGCAAGATTTAATTCATCTGTGCTTGCAAATTCATGGTCATCTAGACTAATGAAAAGCACATTTCCATCCAGTCTCTCATTTGCTTCCTGAATGAAATTAAAGTGCCTGGTGCTTGTTTGTACACTAGAGGCTACAGCCAAGAAGCCATGTTATTCTGTACTAGGTAAATGGATCACCTCTGATTTAGAGGTGCTCTAAGCTTTGCGAGATCCTGTATCCAGCCCCAGACCTTGTACCATGCTCAGCAAACATATGGTAGTACTGGTGATAATCCAGATCTCTAGTTTCCCAAACTTATGATCCCATACTATAACTGACTTTGGTAGAAGGCAAAGGTTTCCCCTGCCAGTTATGGCCAGCTGTAACAGGCAGTGCTTTGGTTCATTAACCAAAGAGCCAGCATTTTTCCGAAGATGCTTCCATTATCATGTGGCTGGCATGACAATATGCTGAGGTGCACAGACGCTGTTACCTTCCCACTT
>JANHZU010007321.1:196540-215581 GCA_032468055.1 Acrochordus granulatus | reverse complement strand
TAGGTGGGAGACACTCTTCATCTGGCTCCTCTGATGAGACCTGTCCAGTATGGTTGAACCTCTGTCAGAGCTCTCATGTTCAGAGCACACAAGCCCCCCAACCACAGATACAAATCTATGATCCATATCATTTGGCCAAAAGCAACCCTAAGTTTCAACTCCCTTAATTATGTGGGGTATATACCAACTACACAGGCTGCAACTGGAGAGAGAACTCACCAATATTTTTTTACTTGCATACTAACTTCACAGATTTCAGCAAGCAAGAGGCTGATCAGCTATCATCTACCACTCATCTGATCCCTGCCCAATTGGGCAGATCTACTCCTTTTGGAGCTGGAACTGGGGCTTTTATGACTTTATCAACAAGAACCTTAACAAAGAATTCATCCATTCCTCTATTTCATTTAGTCCTGCTCATGTTCTTTTGTAAAAAAAATACATTAGGGGAACTATCAGCGAGATCACCATCTGGAATAGCCTCTGTGTCAATCACTGAATCTTCAGGGCATTTGCAAAAAATATGAACCTTAACTAAGTCGAGTCTTTATAGTGCTTACAATTTGCTTCACATCCAAGGTGGTGATGATTGGAACATTTCTTTCCACATAAAAAAACAGCAACTTTTAATACACAGTGATGCTATGTAGGCTCAGCTGTGCATCTGTAGTCCTCTAGCATCTGAAGAATGACATTTTCCAGGACTTTATGAGTCAATTTATTATAATCTAACTTGATGACATCCTAATCTATTTAACTTCCCCTCTATATTATGAAACACATGTACAAATAGTCTGGAAGCAACTCCAAATAATCATCTCTATGATAAGTTGGAGAAATATGAATTTGATGCATCTCAAATTTTTGAGGACACTGCATCTCACCAACACAGGTACAGATTGATCCTAACAAAGTAGAAACTATTCAATCTGGCAGTCTTCCCAGAATGTCAAGAGTGTTCAGAAGCTTATGGGTTTTGTAAAGTATTATTGTTTCTTTGTTCCAAGTTTTGTGGAACTCAGGTCCCTTTAATCCATTGCATAAGCAAACATTACAGTATTTATTTGGGGAACACTGGCTCAGAAAGCTTTTAAAAAACTAAAGAAAGTTTCTCCTATTCAGCCTATCTATAATATTCAATCATTTTTCCCTGAAACAAATGCTTCGGATTCCACAATTGAGGCAGACTGCAGAAATTGCTATACTTTATACCGTTATGCTTTTTATTCTAGAAAACCATCAACACTGTTCCATCTGTGATAAGAAAGTAGCAATCAAGGTGGCTTTTGAGACCTAGAGATTTCTAGAAGCACAAAATTCCATAGAAATATGGAATGACCACCACTACCTGGAGTGACCATAACAACAAAGAAACTGAATCAATAATAGCTTTATTGGCCTTTGGCTGTTCTTTCTCTGAATTAACTTCAATGTGGCACATTGAAAATACTCAGAATAAGACCGTGACTGTTCCTTGCTTGCAGGTTCATTTTCCGACAGAGCTTTCCAAGCCCCTATTACTGGTTCCTGATTTGCAAAGTTATAAGCATCAAGATGTCTTCCTCTAATTTAGTCTGACTAATGAGACAGATCCACAACAAATTATGTGTTTTCCAAAAGAAAACATTATGTGTACCCGTAACACTGAGGCCTTCTAACATAACTACAGGTTAGGCAGCATGTAAATTTAATAGATAATTATGTTTGGTCATACAGTCAGCTAGATACTTAGACTGGATTTGGCATTTTTATTATGATTTTTCTGTAGCCCTTTGCTGTCTATGTTTTTGCAACAGACTAGTATCTATATTATATATCAAACTTAATTTCCCATTAATTTTAAGAGTAGGGTAGCAAGTTTAAATAAACCATTAAACCTTAATTGTTCATTTTTTTCTCTAAAGATCTGTATTTGACTATTTACAAATTTATATTATGTCAGGCTTTTAATTTGTCTACAAAAAAACTATCATTTTGCCAATGTTTTCTCAGTAGAGTTTCAAATGCTTTGTGAATAGAAGATTACATTAATGAAAAGATTCTATTTGGAAAAAATATTTTCAAAAACTAAATCATTCCATGATCAGAAATGCAAAACGACAGCATCCTAGCCTAAGCTTATTTTTATCATTGGATATAAACATTTTAAGTACACTAGGATGTTTCATTACTTGAATCCAGATTAAATTATAATTGCTATACTGATTGATAGATACTTTAAGAATACTATCTGTAATTCTTAATACACAAGTAGTCTAGTTGAAATAAACACATTACTTCAGATGTATGATAATTTTTCTGCTATATTAACATATACTTATCTATAAAATATCTTGACATAAATCAGAACTTGGAGCAGCAAATTAGGCAGCCTTACCCTACGTGGCTGATACTGAGTTTTTTATTCTGAGCAATTTTGACTTGATAAATTAAAACATCTGCAGTGCTCTGCTACTCTACATGTATTTACTCAGATGCAAGTAGCATTGAGTTGAATCAGTCTAACACTTAGGCAAATGCAGACTAAGATCAGGATATTGAATGACACTATGTTCTACCAGAAGCAGTAAAAAATAAAAAAAATCTTTTTTTCTTTTTTATGCATGTAAAAAAGGAGGTAGGCATGAGATTCTATCATGATGATGTTTCTACCATCTTGCTTTTTTCAATCCACTTGTCTACAGAACAGCCTTTTTTTCTACTTTTTTTACATTTAAAAGCTCTGAAACCACAATATTCATTTACATACATGGAGTACTTTTAATACCTTCAAATTCCATAAAGATATTTATTGATTTGTGGATCGTATTTTATAATGAAATTCACACTTCATACTAAGCTAGGGCTTACTGAATAAACAATTATCTGAGTTCCAACAGCATGTTAAGCTAAAACCAAGCAACCACATTACAGCTTAATATGAGAATCTCATTTTATAAAATTAATAGAACAAAGAATTAAATCACTATAGGATGGTTCCAGAAGAGTTTAATGGAGGACATTCTTCCAGAGTCTTTCTAAGGTGACTTAACTCTTTGTTAAAGGCAATTTCTCTTGATTCAGTTCTCCACGTTAAATAAAAAATGGCGTATTGCTCTTCAGACTTTAAATAAGGAGAGACAATTTCAGTAACAGTCAGTAATCATATTGGAAGAGCAAAGCTACAGACATGGACTGCATTAGATTATAGCCAAGATAATTTTCTATATTTCTGTCTACCATCAAGTGGTAATCAGGAATTTTGAAGCCCAAACCTGATAACACTATAAAAGAGGAACATAGAGTTTTCAAATTAATCAGAAAGTTGATAATTTAGAAAAAATTACTTGGGAAAATGTGTTAGGATTAGTGTTCGTTTCTCAAGGGGAAGTTTGTCTTTTTCCTGTCTTGCATGTTCAAGAAGTTGTCGTCTCATAACGGTAAAGACGGAGCGCAGCAGTGTTCTCCCAAAAATTTGTGTGGTTTCATATTGAGGTAGACTGTCACAAAACTGGGGTACATTGCAGTAACACAACCACCTGCAAAGGAAAAAATAAAATACAAACTCAATTAACCCAAGTTACTATTCAATATTGAATCTTCTAAACAAGCAGATAATTTAATATTTCAAATATTTATTCTGTACATTGCAACTAACTGAATTGCAGAACACATCTAAATTCTTCAGATTTGTATAGCCTGTAAGATTCCTTGATGTTTCCTAGATGAATTAGACTGTAATAGATTATAAACCAGATTCCCAGCCAGAGGAATCTGGCTGGGGGTGCCTCGTGGGGATTGGGTGTGTGGGAAGGAAATCCATTAGGGATACTGAGGGCAATGAGAGTGTGAGATGAAGTACTCCAAGGACTCAGATACCCTCCAGGGATGTATTGGGTATAAGAGTGACTGTGAGAAAGTTTTGTTAGTAGCCAGTACAAGATGGGAGAAGGAGGGGTTTCTGGGGGTTAAATGTGGATTAAAACATCTCAGTAAGGATGAGTAGGGGACATATGCTCAGAGCCAAGAAGTTGCCCTGGTCCCAGATTTGGGCCCTCTGGCCTCTTCTCTTCCCTTTTCCCAATCAGAGATATTACAGTGCCCAGGTTCTTGGTTTCTGCTACTGCTGAATCCCAGATTCTCAAAAGACTGCCCTTATCTGTGATTAGATTGCAGCTGAGACGGCTCATCTAGCATGCATTACCAAAATCTGGCTAGGCTTGGAGGGTGGGTGTCCTCTTGTAATTTTGTTCAGTATTAAATCAGGCAAGACCTCAAGGCAGGAGTGAGGAAGTGGTAAACCTAACCTAAGAGTATCTGAGGACTTTCTGGCATGCTGCCCCAGATTACTGGATGAAAGACCCTGTTCTTTGGACTGGGCTCTAAGGATCCTTTGGGACTGTTATTTCTGCCCAGGCTCCTTGGGTGCGCACTTTTCTGGGGTTCTGGGGACTTTCCATCTCTTGTTCTGAATGAGGCTGCACCGCCCACAACCTGGGCACAGTTTGGATGTCCTATTGGACCCATGGTTTATGTTCAAGGAATAAGCGGCAGCTTTTCTGGTGTGGCTTCTGTCTTGGGGAACATCATCCCTCTGGAGATCAGAGTGACCCCAATCCCGCTGGCTCTTCATCAGGCCTGAAAACATGGCTATGCCAATGGCCAGGGGGGTCGGGGCATGATAGCCTCCTCATGGCTGCATTGACCGTTACGTTGATGGAACGGTCACCTCCGCCTGAATTTAGTGATGTGGTTTTTATATGGTTTTATATTTTTTATTCTTTTAAACTGTTAGTATTGTTTTGCTGGTTTGATTAACCGTTTCTGAGCTGCCTAGAGTCACCTATTGAGAAATAAGTAAATGTGAGAAATAAGTAACTGCTAACTGCCACCTGATCGAGAATATGTTGTCTGACTTCCTGGTTTAGTTAAAATTAAATTTCCAGGTAGCAGAAACGGAGCAGCGTGTTACGTCCACTGGCGTTTGCTAGGTTCTATTTGTCAGAATTACGGCTGAATACGGCTCCTGTTTTTATCAGTTACGGTTTAAACTTACTAAGAGTAAGTAAGTTTAAACATACTTACTTAGATTCAAACTCCTCACATACTTTATTCATTCTAAAGCCAACATTTAAAGACACACACATTTTTATCCCAATATGGTTTCCTTCTGACACGTGCTATTGACAAAGAACTATTTCAAGACACAGTGAAAAAAACCTAAAACAAGACACTGTTACCTTGTGTAGTTTACTTTATAGCCAGCAATGTCATCATTAGGTGACCTTAGTCGCCACTGTGAGGGTGTTTCCAAGTGCCAGTAATTGATGCGGTTTAGAAACATTTTAGCCAATTCTACTATTGTTTGTCTCTCTTTTGATGGTAGGTGACTAAATTTGTATTGCACAAAATTATTAACTCCCTTAAAGAAGAAACAGAAAGGAGAGGAGTTGTGAAAACCTGATATTAATTCAGAAATTTGGTAGACCTAAAGAGAAATAAATTTTAACAGATATTTTCTTTTGAAAATTTCACTGCATCTTTACTGATTAGCTTAGGTTGGTTCATATTTCATTTTTAAATGCATGAATGCTGTTGTAAATACTTTCTGTTCTTCATTTGTTTCTTAGAAAAGAGACTTTATATTACATAGTTTGGCTAGTCACCATAGCACATCACTAATATTCTTAGTCCACAATAAAGGCTTAGATAGGAATTTTAGATTATAATAACTGTGATATTATGTTGGGACTGAACCAAAAAGTCAATAACCAGGTAGTGATTGTAATTATTCTGTATAGTAAGCATTAATATTCAGGAATGCCTTTCAGTTGCTTCTGAGATAATATTAGCATCCAAAAAATTGTAGTGCTCTTATCGTGTTTCCAATTTTACACAACTTACCCTTTAGAATTCAAATCTAGTAACTCTCAATTCACGAGCTAAAATCTCTAAGCATAGTTTCTATTACTGCAACCAACATTTTAAACCGTCCCTTCCAATCAATGTTTCTTCTCATTTTAAGTTGTAGAGAAGTATAAGAAGCGGGGAGAGGGAGTATCTCATTTTATCACTGATATTCAAATATTTATGCCTGTAGCTCCCACTATTGTCCATGCTAGAGCATCTTAACCAACCTTCCCTATTATAAATACAGTTCCAGTTGTGTATATGAATCAGTTTGATCCTATTGGCCCTGATGAGGTGGACAGGGCCCTCAATGCTGTTAGTACAACCACATGCTCATTAGATCTTTGTCCTTTTTGGTTGGTGAAAACCGCCAGGACGGTGACTGCCAGGTGGGTCCAAGCAGTGATAAATGTCTCATTGCTAGAGGGGACATTTCTGGGTCCTTTTAAGAAAGCTCTGATTTGCCCCCTCCTTAAATTCCATCAGTGGACTCCACCTGCCTAGACAATTTTTGTCCAGCGTCCCACCTATCTTTTCTAAGGAAGGTGGTAGAAAAGTTGGTTGCATGGCAGCTCCAGAGAGTCCTGGAGGAAACAGATTGTCTGGATGCATTTCAGTCTGAGTTCAAGCCCGGTTATGGGACAGAAAGTAGCGCTTGTTGATGATCTCTGGCAAAAGGAAGATGGAGGTAATGTGTCCATCCTCACTCTCCATGACCACTCAGCAGCTTTTGATACCATCAATCATGGTATCCTTTTTGGGGCACCTTTGGGGGCTGGGCAGAATAGTTTTGTGCTGGTTTAGCTCCTTTCTTTAAGGCTTGTCCCAATCAATGTAAATAGGGGTGAAAGGTCCAGTTCTTGACCTTTCTAGTGGCATGCCACAGGGCTCAGTACTCTCATCGCTCCTATTTAATATCTACATGAAACCGCTGGGTAAGATCATCCGCCACCATGAGATGAGGTAACACCAATATGTGGATAATATGCAAATTTATTGCTCCATCCCTAGTTACCCAAGTGATGCTGCCTCTGCCTTGATGGAGGCAGAGGGTCTGGATGGGGGACAACACGCTTTGGTTGAATCCTAATAAAACTGAGTGGCTTTGCATGCCCAGGGGTTCAGGATCCAGGACTATAGTATCTTTGATTCTGGATGGGGTGGCACTACCTCAAACAGACCTGATGTGCAACTTGGGGTTCTCCTGGATTCACAACTCCTACTCAAAGAGCAGACAGCAGCTTCAGCTAGGAAAGTCTTTGCACAACTTTGTATTGTGCACCAGCTGCACCCTTTCCTGGACCAGGAGTCCCTACACTCAGTCACTCATACCCTAGTCCTCTCAACTTTGGACAATTGCAATGTACTCTACATGGAGCTACCCTTGAAACGCATTTGGAAGCTACAGCTGGCACAGAATGCCACTGTGCAGATAGTTCTTGGAGCCCCTAGAATGACCCATGTAAAATCTGTTCTGCGAGCTGCAATGGAAACAATTTGCTTCTGTTTGCAACTCAGGATGTTGGTTGTCACCTTTAAAACCCTTCATGGTTTGTGTCCTGGTTACCAAAGGAACATCTCACCCCATGGGGATTGCCTGCCCCACTAGGGCTGGCAGAGGAGACATGCTGCAGACCCCATTAGTCAAGGAATTTCAGCTGGCAGGATCCAGGAGAAGAGCTTTCTCTGCCATGGCCCCTGTCCTGTGGAACATCCTGCCACCTGAGGTAAGTTCCCACCCTCTTAGTTTTCCAGAAGGACCCGAAGACCTGGCCCTGCCAGCTGGTTTGGGGCCCTAATGCAGGTATGTCAACTTGGAGGTGGCTGGTGGGTTAAGTGAATCACACCTCCCCACACAGATACCCACCACTCCCGTTCTGCCTAGGTAGTGTTGGTGATTTTTACAATTGTTTTTTATCTCTTATTTATGCTTTTAATGTTTTTATTGTGAGCCGCCAAGAATTGTTTTTGAATTTGGCGGAATATAAATTTAATAAATAAATAATTATGTCTCCAAAGTGTATTTGCTAAAGTAACTTTGGTCAAAATAATCTGATGAAATTAATCTGTATATTCAGATTTGTTCATGCTGGGAGACATTCTGAATCTTCTAAAATACAAATGGGTGCTTGAAACAACCAACATACCTGTACAATTTTACATCTCAATCTTTCACATTAAGCTTATTTATATGCAACTAATGCTCATATCCTAATAATAACTAATAACAAGTGTTACCTTCCTGAGTCAGGAGCTTAGTTTCTAAAAATATCAGCTACCTACCTAGGGTCTTTTAGTGATACAAACTGTATCATCTACTGGATTCCTTTTAAACATCCTCTTTTGTATTGCTAATGGTGTTTACAAGATGCTTTTTCCATCCAATTTCCAGGGGCACTGAACTAAAAAACAAAGGCCTCTCTGCAGACATGTACAAAAGAATACATTAAGAAGGGTACTACTTTAACTAAAGATAATCATTATACATATAGATGAAAGTGCAAGTTGAATTCTAAAATGCATGCAATAGATTCATAATGCCCACTGGCATAAGAAAATGAGAACACTATTCTAACATGACGTTTTATGTTGACATCTTTTTTATTGGTCAATATAAGGAAATCATATTTTGTATAGGCAAAGATTCTTATCTATTTTTTAAAGAATTATTAGGTAAAAGTAAAATATACTAAAAGATGTCTATGTGTTTACTTTACCTGTTCAATACTAGGTTTCTCAAATGGGGGACTTTCCAAAGTTCCTTCTACAACAGGTTTCCCCATCTGTAATATACACTTCCTCAAAAGCTGTTGAAAATAAGTTGAAAAAAGATAAGAACACATGACAATTCCATGTCTAGAATGACTGCATTTGTGGTCATAGCCACCATTTAAAATGTACCTTCTAAGAAGAACAGTATCCCATTTACCTTGAATAAGTAGAAATAAACCTGCTTTGTATCTGCATCTTCTTCTTTGTGAACACAGGTGAAAAGATACTCAACATCCAACACAATTCCCAACAGCCTGTTCATTTCTTCTTCTGAGACATTCTCCAAATGGGAAACATGAGCAGCTAAAAGAAACAAGGAAATCTTTCTCAAGGAAAAGTTCAAGCTACTGGAAATACATAATGCACTGACTTGGTGCCTTCTTTATATGTACAAGCTTCAGTACATATGGCAGAGAGAAATTATAGGTTTGCGGAGCCTAACAACACAATGCCTGTCTTAAATTAGCAACAGTCAAACTTATTTATACCACATTGGAACTATCATTTGGTAAAGCCTGTTCAGGCTCTGAAAATTACTAATGCATTTTTTTTCACAGACCAGGCTGTTTACAGCCATTACCTGAACCATTATTTTAGGTTTTATCCAGTTTTGTTAATAAAAGACTTATTTGTAAGAGCAAATACTATTCTAGTCTAATCAAGTTTATAATAGAGAGAACAAGAGATTGATTTTTTATTGTATGACATTATTCAGGCTTGCTTGCTATTAGGAGAGTGTTTTGGTTAACAGTTTAAAAATGGAAAGAACTACTTCATTTACTTAAATAATAGTGATAATCTAAAATTTCTTATAGATCATCTGATACAATTTTATTGTAATTGAAACTAGTTTCTAAGAAAGTCTTGGAATGAAAAATTCTACTAAATTTTTACTATGGTTTTCTAAAAATGTCCAAGTCCTGTATGTTAATAACTCATTCAATTATTTTTGAAAGAAATATTTACTAATATAAACTACGTCTCTGATAACTTAAAACAAATTAATGCTCCTGTCTTAAAAGCTTAAGAAATGGCAGTTCTAATGATGTAACAGCTGGATGCTAATTAGGAAATTAGTTAAGCTGTCATTTTAATAACACAGTTTGAACTCTGAAAACTCTTCTATTATGGTTTCCTATCTTCAGTAATTTATCTTTTTGCTTTAAAGCAGTTGTCAGATATTTTTTTCTTGTAAAAGCATTCAAGTCTTTTTGTCCCTGCAAAGCTAAATATAATTAAAATTCATTGTTTCATTGGCCTTGTTTTATAACAAATGTCACTACTTTCACAAGCTTAAAACTTAGGTTATTAAATCATGATATGCAATAAAATGCCATCCACAATTTGAAGTTAAACTATGAATCTTAATTTTACAAACTATGATTGAAAACCTGTTTTTTTAGCTTTTCAGAAAGCAATTAAACATAGGCTTTGCATTTAATGGAAACCTATGAGTAATTATGACTTTCTGTTAGATCTCCCTTCTCATTTGAAGTCAGGAATAAAGCATAAATGATTGGGTGGTGTATAAGAGCATACTAGTCATAGATATCAAGGCTTGAGGCAAGACCACTGGTTTATCTAAAATTATTTATAAAGGCAAAGTGATCTTCCCTAAATATATATGCAAACAGTAAAATGAAACACATTTAATCGATAGCATCTGGATTTACTGATACAAAATGCTATCTAAGGATTCTGGAACTTGAATTCTAACATACTTGGATGGAAATTATTGCTAACTCAATCTTTTCTTGCTATACTATTTTCAGCTGCAGCACATTTTTAGATATATCACTTAAGTGGATAATTGTAGAAATAAATAAAATGACATACTCAGACATACACACACATATTACATATACACAAACACACACATCTAAACATTCCCATATACTCTTTTATCCCGGGGTTTCTAATCTTTTTGTGGTCATACTTCTTTTAGTGCAATCTTAATGTATAAACCTTCACTAAAAACCCAAACAACAAAATAAACACAAATGAACAATAAAAATAATCTAATGAAATTTTGGGAAAGGTGGATTTATTCTAACAATGTAACTAAAAGGTTCTTCACATCTCCCTGGATTCCATCCGCATCTCCCCAAGGGAAGTACAACTCAGTTTGGGAAACCCTGGTATATGTTACAATATTTGCAAAAGTATTTTTAAAGAGAGTATGAAACTTACCTAGTGCATGATTACAACTACGACACGGTTCAATAAGACTCACAACAGCCTGCTGCAGATCTACTCTAGGTGGAGTAGGAGGTGGGTTAGGATTTTTCCAACCATTACATTTACAAGAATCCTCTGCCTATAAATTAAAAAGTAAGAGAGGAACAGAAGTAAACATTATACAAATCTGAATAATACAAATTATTAGCACATTTGTAGAAACATGAGTGGAATGCTTGTAATTCAATAACAGCACTATTTATTTTTGTTCTATAATTATGATGAACAACTGCTAAAGAGGGAAAGATGACAAAGTTAGGCCACATAAAATATAAGGAATAAGATATGATAAACTTTTCTTATGTTGAAAAATCATGTTTCTTCCCCTTACTGCTAATTTTATCATACCACTAACTGCATGAACACTTATAAATGTACATTCACTAATTCTGAAAACTGGGTTAAATTGAGTTCTAAAATTCACATCTTTCTCAAAATGTTTCAGTTTAAAAAAGGATACCATATATATTTCTCTGAGTCATGTTGCAATCACAAATTCAAAGTGTTATAAAACCTTCTGACTACCAGAAGTGAAGATATTAAAGAATGGAATGAAAATTCCTACTCAGAAAATGGCCACTCTAAATCTAATCCATAACAGAGAGACACCTACAAACATACATTCATTCATTCATTTACATTTTCCCATCTTCCATAGAGAGGTATTATATATACACACACATATATGTATGTAGGGCTATGCAGGTACACATACATATGTATGTAGGGCTATGCAGATACATATTTTGGATTACAAACCCTGTAATTTCAGACTCTTCATCACACTCAGATTTAATCACAAAGACCTGAAAAGCACAAATTGCCCACACATGTGTATGATTATAATAACTATTACACAATACTGTAGAAATAAACTTTTCAGAGATGGACACCAAACTGGCTGAATGATGATGAAATAATGAAAAGAAAAACCTTGTTTTTCAAGGTTTTAACCCAAAAGCTGCAATCTCTACCGAATAGGTGAGCTAGTTCACTTAATTACTCATTTATAGTAAGTAGTCTTTCCCAATTGATAACCCCTTATAGAGTTGAAGACTAGGTATATGTAAGGAGCACCAGATTGGGAAAAGCAATCTAATATGAATATTAGAAGTCAATTTTTCTAATTGATACAGACAATGAAATACTGTGAATTTTTTCATAATTGTTAACATTAGTCTTTGAATTTTAAGTTGAATTCTAGCATGATTATCTCTATAATAGGTGGATATAAAACTGATTCAGTCTATTTTATTCAATATATAAATTACATGCTGAATTTGATATTTTCCAGTAGTATTTTTGAATCTGCTAATTTCATTCCAGTCATAACTAAGTGCTACATTTTTCAACAATTATTAAATAAAAAATGTCATGGTTTCTCCTAGATGGATGCTTCCTCATCTTACCATGAAATGACAATGCATAGACAATCCTTCTTTTTTACCATCTGTACAAAAATTGGGGGATGTAGAAGAGATTAAAAAAAGAAGAAGCAGGAAAACAGGAGGCTGAGTTGAAAAAAAAATCTGAAAACTTATAAAATTCTATGAATAAAGTAAGATTTTTAAACTTTTTTAAAGTTGTCATTTAAAAAAATCAGGTACTGTTCCTGACCTCCAATTTTTATTTTCTTGTCACTCAGTTTAGAAGTTATTACCAAACTGCACTTGCAGTGGCAGTTTTCCAGGACAGAAGGCATTTGGAAATTGTATTAATATAATAAAGTTTTCTTCCACCCCCCCCATTTGCATCTGCACGTTGACAAATTTGGCAAATATAATGAGTTCAGATACTTATCTGCCTTCTAGAAGAACAATTTGCCTCCAAAAGCATCTGCTCTTCCCAAGTATGAATGTTAGAAAAACCCAGAAAATATGATTTTCAAGGTCTATGAACAATAAATTTCAGCTAAAAAAATAAGAAGCCTCTTATAGCCCCACAGTTTTTTTCCAGGCATGAAAAAACCCTTTCTAGCCTAATTATCCATAATCTACAATCTATGAAAACCAAGTACCTAAACAAAACTGCAGTATTGCACAATAATTAACTTAAGAGATGAAAACAAACAGATGTAGCAATATTATCACTGTTAATGGTCAACTGCCAAAAATGAATACCAACCCTCCTCCTACAGGCATAGAGAATGTTATGTAAAAAAGTGGCTTTTTTATGTTTCCAGCTTTATTTCAAGATTCTTTTTAAACAACAAGTAAGACAGAATAAAAACTCATGTTGAAGCATTTTTTATCCACCTTCAGGACAAAGGGAAGTTTATGTATTTTAAGTTTAGTGCAGATCCGGGTCATTTAAAGATTGAAACAAGTACTTGGAACTACATTTGAAAACACTTATTTTAAAAGACTGGCACTGGGTTCAACGTAACCTTTCATTAATTAATGCAAAAGTTTTTAAACTTTCTTTAAAAGCAGCAAGTAACAGTCAAACGTAACAACCTTCCTGAAAAGCATCTCTTTAATTTTTCACTCCAGCAACTATGTTTTCCATTTAACAGTGAACAGCAGAAGTTTAAATGACATCCCACTGAGCACTCCCAGTGTCTTCTGTTTTTCCCTTCTGGGTTTTAACAAAATGGGACTATTCTACTTTTAATTAGAAAGAGATGCATGAAATTATGTTGTGAAAGCACCGTGCGGATATTAGGAAGCATTAGTGTCTTAGAGTAGGACAAGCACTCTGCTGTATCACTGTATACAAGTTATATGTACGTCAAGTTGTATGTAAAATAAGAAATAAAATAGCAGGGAAACTGAACACAATATCTTTTGAGTTGCAGTCATATATTAACAGTAATGGATTGTTTTCCCAACAGAATTCAAATTGCAAATTTCACTATACTAAAAGGTTTAGCTTACATCCAGCTTATTTTCCAGTTTTTATGCAAAGCTACAATACTTAACTCCAGCTTAATTACCTTATAGACTGTAGCAAGATCATGGACAGAAAAAAGTCAGGCTGTAGTTCATTAGAAACTTCTGGTTGGCAGAGTTGCAGAATAGTAATTCAGAAGCATCAGATTTTCTCTACTAAAGGACATTTAATGTCTGGAAGGTTATTCTAGATTTTTTTTTCTTTATGAGTATTGAATTCTCTGTTTCGTTTTACTCTTTCACTTTTTTTCATGAGGAGAAATCCATTAAATGCAGCAATGTGACTGTTCCCAAATATTTAACAAATGTCTTTTTCTATCACATTACAAATTTCAATTCAGTGCAAATTTTTTGAGGTATTGGGGTCTGTATCAAAAGTTTTTAGAGGCCACATCCTTGCCCATCCTATTGTGCAAATAAAGCAAAATATTAGTGCAAATAAAGCAAAAAAAATTCTTACTAAATATCGAGCTTCATTTGATATTCTAAATTTTGAATACTATACTTAATGAAACATATAACTTTTAATATTGGTAGCTGCTTTCATTGTGAATTGGAAATCTTATCACTGAAAATTTTTCTCAAATTGGTAAACCAAATAAGTCAGTGATAATAATTTAGATATGCTGCAATACTGCATTTGACGGGCAGTTGTGGATTTTTAAGAGTATGAAGACACACATTCATATTATTTAGCTTTCCTATATTACCACTATGTTATATGTGACGTCTTTCAATAGTGTTAACCTCTAACATTATCTACAGATGCATAGCTAGGGAAGAGTTAGCTAGGTTTTAATATTTCTTTTTAAAACTACAGTTTTTTATACAAGCAAATATTAGCTTTATTTTAAAGTAATTAAATTACTAAATAATTATGAAATGATTAGGTATTCACACAGGCATAATGTCAAATGTCAAATTTACACATGGACTAATATGTTTAGAATAAGCAGAAATCACTTTGAAAATTATGTCATAGTTTAATTCAACTTTTTACACTCTATAAATTCTTAGGGCATGTTACTTGGGAATAGCATTGACAGATATTTCTGTCTATACTCATATCTATGTTTGTGTACCTGTCTATATACTGTATATACGCACTAACATGGAGGTGTATGGGGATTCCAGGGGTAACACCTCTAGTACAGAGGCCTGGCCTTCTTAGGGTTGCTCATTCACCTTTGGTCCCCACCTAGTCCTCAGCTCTTACTTGTGGCTCCAAATTGTAATGTACATAGTGCCACATCTCTGTAAACCATGTAAGCACACAGGCCAAATCAGATGAATTTATATTTGACTTTTGGTAAGGTAGGGGATTTGCCCCAGTATACAAAGTCTGGCCCTGGCAGATTGAACTGAGAAGAAAATCAACAGTACATTAGTCAAGATGGCAGACACAGCAGGCATTACGGAGTGTTAAGAGCATAAGACTCAACATCTGATCATCCACTGAAGCAAGTGAGGCTTCCAGCCATAATAGTTATCCACCTTATTAAGGTCTCTTAAGGTATGCCACTTTATTAAGGTCTCTTCTGTATAGACAGTGGGACTGCCCCAGTATAACAGGGAGACCTGGTGTGCTGAAGTCCATGGAGTCGCAAAGAGTTGGAGACAACTGTGTGACTGAATAACAGAAAAAGATGCTCCATTTAAACTCCATTACACACAGATTTTTGTTGCGCAATTCACCTTTATTTATAATCCATCTGCAATTCACCTCAGTTCCAAACCAAATTCTTTGAAACTGGCTGTGACAGAGGTCTGGCTAACCAACAGATGGAGACAATAACTGGAAGTTATAGTCACAAACTTACACATGGGCAACCTCTGCCTCAGTAGTTGTTTGGCTCAATACCCAAGATAAAAGAGATGTCTGGCAACATTCAGGGTGACTGGACACCCTTTTTAAGTAGCACTGCCTACACTCATATGAGGGAGGGGGTTAGAAAAGGTATCCTAAAAATTGACTGCCCCACAAGATCTCCTTAGTGGTCAAGTATCAAGAAAAACAAAGAAAACTCATAATAGGAACCTGGAAGTCTGCGCATTGCTAGATAGAGACAACCTGTCAAAACTTGAAAGATGAACATAGCAGCAAAATTTCACCATTATAGCACTGCTATCACTATATTCAGTGAGACCAGGCTTGCAGATTTAGATTCATTTTAGGAAGCAGCAAATGGATATATGTTCTTTCAGAAAGGGAAGCCACAGACTGACAATAGGACTCACAGAGTAAGTTTTGCAATCAAAACTGCTCTGCTAAAAACATCTTTATTCTGTCCAATGGAATGAACATATTATGAAATTCCACTTTCCTCTCAGCAAGTCCTGGTACATCACCACTGTCAATACCTACACACCAAATCTCCCAAATTCAAACAAAGACAAGGAAGATTTCTACAAGACCCTGGACCAGATTATTCTAACCCTACTAGCAACAAATTTGTCATTCTGGATGACATCAAGATCAAGGTGGGACAGACAGTGACAAGTGGGAGGAAATCTTTGGGAGGCACAGTGTGGGAAAACTAAACAGTAATAGCTTGTTGCTTCTGAGCAAGTGTGCAAAGTACAACCCATACATCATTAACATGATGTTCAGACTTGCAAATAAATACAAAACAACTTAGATGCATCCCAAGTCCAAACACTAGGACCTATTTGACTATGTCAGAATATTTCAGCGTGACCTTAAAGACATCACTATAACCCAGGCCATGCAGGGGGCTGAGTGCTGATCTGTCCTCAACCTACATAGCCCCTTTACACCATAAGTAACCAAGAACTGTCAGAATGTCATTCAATTTCTGCTGACTGCAGAACAAGACACAGAACAAGTCCTTAAGATGTGCTAAAATTAAAAAAAATATATAAATTAAGAAAAAAATCTGGTAATTTTTTGCTTGTAGGAATTTTTCTGAAAATTGGATGCAGTTTAAAGGTATCACACAGAGAATGCAACAATGTACTCAAGGCTGAAAACTCAAACACACCAAGACTGGTTTAATGAAAACCACGAGCCATTTCTGCAGCCCTCCAGGCTAAGAACAAGGTTTATACAAACTGTAAGAATGACCTGTCTCAAAGGAAGAGAAGTTTCAACACTTACAGTCCAAAGTGCGGGGGAACTGTGAGAAATGCAGGATGAGAGGTGGCAAAGGAAAACTAAGCAAGTGGAACATATGCAGACATGGATGCCACCAGTAAGTTTTTCAGCACCCTGAAGGCAGTTTATGGTCCCACTATTTCAGGATATTGCCCCTTACTAACATTTGATTGGTCAAGTATGATCAAAGACTAAGAATGATTGAAAAATCACTGAGCTATACACTTTTCCAACTTAATAGGCCATTCACAGTTGACCTTGATGTCAAACAAATAAGAGTATTCCTCAGTTGCCAATCTTGGATACCCAAGACCTGCCTCCTTCTAATGATGAGATCCAGAAAGTCATTTCACAGATTAACTTAAATAAAGCAATAGGGCAGGATGGCCTCCTGCTGTGATCTACAAAGCACTCGTCCCAAATGCCTTATAGGCATCCCAAAAATTTTTGAAAGATACCTGCCTCACAGAGTAGAATGCTTGACAATTTCTGTGATGCCCTCATCATGACTTCCAATAAAAATAAGGGAAACAAATTAGACGATGGAATCTACAGCAATATCTCACATCAAGATTTCCGCCCACATTCTCCTTGAACCAACTAGTCACTGTCTCAGAATGGAACCTCCTAAAACTGCATTGTGGTTTTTGGCCAGAAAGGAGTACAGTAACATAACATTTGCCATGAGACAAATCCTGGAAAAGTCCATTGAGCAGAACAAATCTCTTTACTGTGTCTTCATTGATTTGACCATCCTGAACTTTTTGGATACCTGAGGAAATTCATGAATTTGATTCAGCTGCTCCATAATGGAATGACAGGACAGATGCATTACATTTGCCATTTCCAGTGAGGTGAAGCAGAGTTGTGTCCTAACCCCAGTCCTGTTCAATCTGTTCTTCAATTGCATGTGGTCATATTGTCCAGAGTCTGAAGGAGAGAGTATACATCAGGCACTGACTGGATGGCTCTCTCTTTGACCTTTGCATGCATGGACAAAATGCCTCCAGTCATTCCAGAAACCCACTACTGTTTGATGACGACTGTGTGTTCCTGATGCACAAAAACAGTGATTTACAGTTGATGCTGAATAAATTCTCAGTCACTGCTATGCTTCTCAGATTGACTATCAGTCTGAACAACTTTACTAGTCCATGCCAAATACCATCCTTGTAGAACAGACCTGGGCATTTTACAGCCCACGGGCCACATCCGGCCCTTTGGCTGTCCCTATTCCCCTATGTGAGGATTCTGGTGAGCAGAGGGCCAGCTGGCTGGGGGCCACCCAAGTGGGATGACACTGCTGGAGAGGAGCAATGACTGTCCAAGCCTGTGAATGCAGGCCTGCCTGAACTGCATGCTGAAGTGTTGTGAGGAAGTAACTTCTGGCCAAGAGAAATGAGGGAGGCACAGTGATGAGTATCTCTGTGGACTGCACCCTCCCAGGGGGCTTCGCCTCGTTCCTGGCCACCTCCTACCCAATTCAAAGCAGAAGTGGAATCAAGAAGCCAGTTGGCCTGGCCAGTGGTACTGTGAGTGGGTGGTCAGCATGGCCTCCAGAGTGGCTTCCTCCTCCAGCAGGAGCTCCCCCTTCTGCCCAGCTGGCATATTTGGGGGATGGTGGTTTGTCCAGTGCTTTGTTTGGAACCTGCCCTCCCTCCCCCGTCAGGATGAGGGAGTGCCTGGTGGCCCTTCCGTAGAATGGAGCATGTTAAATTTGCAGGTAGGAAACTGCTTGAAATTCATTTCATCCAAAAGGAAGCCCCACTTCTCAAGTCCCACTGTCCCTATTCAGCCCATGTAGTGATTCTGGCAGGTAGAAGGCCAGCTGCCCGGGGGCTGCCCGAGCAAGACAGGACTAGTGCAGAGCACCTGCAAGAGTAGATCAACTGGCCAGGCTACTAGGATACTACGCTGGCACTGAGGGGATGGGAAGGCAGCAATGGCGGTTGATGGTGGGCGTTCACAGCAGCATCCCTGGGTGGGTCTCAGCACAGCCAGCCACTCCCAAAGGTGCCAATGGAGGAGTCCAGGATCCCATTGGAGGTTTGCTGCAGCCCTGTCTTCATTGTAAAATGAAGTAATTCAACCAATTGGTTGAGTCCTCCACAACAGTCCCAGTTTCTCATGTAGCCT
>JANHZU010007321.1:140093-151015 GCA_032468055.1 Acrochordus granulatus | reverse complement strand
GACACTAAAGTAATTACCCCATACAATGGAACCTCGGATTGCGAGCACCTCGGTGCATGAGATTTTTGCAAGACGAGCAAAAATTTCTAATAAAATCTATTTCGGTTGATGAGCTGCAACTCGCAAGACAAGCACTGCGCAATGAGCTCGCGTGGGAAATCTCACAATGGAGCCTACAGTTCTCTCACTGCATAAACAGCGTAAATTAAGTGAAAGGCATTCAAGAGAAGGAACTCCCGGGACTTGGACTCTGGATTCTCCTTAGTCCCCTCCTCTCCTCCCTCAGGTCTCCCTCATGCCAGCCAGGACTCTTTTCAAAGCGTATGTGCACACACACAGAAACACACGTTGCTCGACACCATCCAGCCTGTTCCCTGCCCATCTCTTCTCTCCTCATAGCACGGAGGCAGGTTAAGACAAGAAAAATTTCCAAATCGCCCAGGAAAGACCCCCGGAAAAACGTTACTGAGGGAAAAGGGAAAAGGCCCTTTTCCCTCAGCAGCAGTGGCAGTGGATCTTCCGAGCCAGCAGAGGGCGCCAGATGGCAGCCGGCCTAACAGCAGCCAAGGCCAGAGCCTGCCTCGAAACAGATCCATAAGTGCTGGTTTGTTTGCTCTATTTCTGCTTTATATCGTGTGTTAATCACTGTTACTTGTTTCAGATTTTAGGGACAATCATTTCTACATCAAATTCCGGTGAAAATGATTTTTTTGGTGAATATTTTTGGGGGTGTGGAACGGATTGTCAGACTTTTCATTGTTTCCTATGGGAAACCTTGTTCCAATTTAAGAGCATTTCAGACTAAGAGTGTTCTTCCGGAATAGATTAGTCTCGTAATTGGAGGTTCCACTGTACATCCCTGAAGGAGTTTCTGCCCGCCCTTGGCTATCTGCTTTCTGCAGCCCTACAGGAAAATAAAGCTTATGCTCAAACCCCAAACTCCATGTTTTAATTAAAACTGGAAAATATGTGATAATTGCATTTATTCTATATGATAAAATGTATACATTTAATTGATTTTATACTGATTCCCATTAAAAGTAATCTGAAATGAAGCAAAATATTCAGGAATTTATAATCTCTTATGAGAGGGAAACACATGCTAAAATGAAGAAGACAAAGCATGCTTTTTTTCCCTTTGAGAACTGTCGGTATTATTTTCATTTCTTGGCAGAACTGAAAAATAATGTTCTAGCACAATTGTCTCTTCTAAAGAAATAATTCCTGCCAAGTTTCAGATGAATAGGTTCAATGGTTCTATATTGTTATTGAACAACAACCAAATGAAAGTTTGTAATCTAGTTAATGATTAAATGCCAGGTAAGTGGCTTAAGTAAAATAGAGAAAAGGTAGCTGAGTTTTGTTTTTTTAATTAGGAAAGTAACGCTTAATAGCATACCTTGATCCCTTAATTTATTTTTTGTCTCATCAGAGATTTTGTATGATTATAATATATGAAAAGATTTTGTATTATTATATGAAAAGATTTGTTGCAGCCTTGTGACGGTATGAATTTGAAATTTTAGGTTTATGGTAATATATACGGTTATTCTGATCACTTTATCTTAAAATGATTGTGTGAGTTAGCTTAAGTTTGAGTAGTAATGATCTAATTGCATTAGGGATCCCATCCATGTCTTCCTGGCAATGTAATATACTGGCTTCAACCTTAGCTTTCTCTAATCCAGTATCCTTTGGATTGGTCAGGTTGAAAAAATTAAGAGAGAAATTTGGAGAGAGCTTGAATAAAGAAATTTGCACTATATCAGGGAAGACACCGATGTCCTTCAGATCTGATTAAAAATTCTAGACCGATGATAATGGAAATCTAAAACATCAATAATTTGACTGCAGTGGACAGCATTAGCTCAGCAACACACCCACAGTTAACTATTTGAAATATAGGGAATAATTTCTTTGAACTTGAGGTTGAATAATAAAACAAGAGTTTCTTGAAAATTTTTGCTTTTTTGAGTTTCTTTGGAGAGCGGTAGCTGGAGAGAAGGGGAAAAAAAGAAAGTTAAGTTCTTCAAGTTGAGTTGTAAAATCTTCCAAGATGCAGAAAGGACTCTAACTTGCCCAGACTTCTAGGTGCAGTAAATAACTAAATGCAGATCTTGCTTGACTTCTTTCAGAGTTAGCATTTTTCTCAGGCTAAATCATCATGTTAAATGGGCTTATCCATTTCTCCTTTATTTAGTTAGCCGTTTTTAAAGTCTGATTTTATTTAAGCCGACATCTTTCTTTGCTGTTGTGTGTGATTAATATACATTAAATACTGTTTTCAACAGGTATTTTTAATTCTAATTTATTTCTGATTGTGTTGTAATCTGGTAAAACGCCTCAGGAAACCTTGGCTACTCTAGCTTGGCTATCAAAACTATATTTAAAATATCCTGTATTTTGCAAACACCAGAAAGAGAAAGGCATTATTCTTCTTTTATCCTTGCTCCTACAATCCTACTTGAGATCAGGAAGAGGGAGAAGGAAGAATTTAATAGCATCTATCTGTAGTATTTTAAAAAGATCCTATAATATCCTTGGAATAATCTGAAACTAGTCTTGGGCCAGAATATTTATATTTATTTTTGTTAATTTATAAAGTACAATATCTTTGTATGAAACAGCTGAAGCTGGTGAGATTGGAATCTCATGCCAGGAAAACCTGGTTTGTAAACAAGGGACAGATGGCAGAATCTTTCAGAGCTAGCAAATGAGTGATAACATGATTGTTGAGTTAAAATGGTGGGAGTGGAAGGACCCAGACTTAAAAAGGATTAATATTTAAAGAATATGATTCCAGAATGCAGTGAAGAGCTTCCTCATATGTATAGCTTCTTAATTCTCTGCAGTAAATTTCTATCTAACTTATATTGTTTGAGAATACTGAGTAGGGAGAGGATTTATTTACCCTAACAATTTATTTACCTAATAAATGTCATGTACCATTTTCTCCAGGAGAGGCAGTGAATAGAAAATATAACCCATCTACATTCAACAGATTTAATCTTTATGGTAAAGAAACACCACATTTTAATGATGGTCGGAATATTGGTAGAACTTTACACTGGCTCCCTGATCTGCAGATGTAAGTTATGCTTTGAATCCATAACTTTTCTGTTGTCAATTAAGTTATAATGCCTTTTCGTAGAGATCATGATATTAAAAGTAGTCAGGGTTCAAACTGTTTTTTTTCCTTAAGATAACAACATTTACTCTCAAAATACTTACAATCTAAGGTTGATAGGGCAGAAAATCCCCAAGGTATCTTGTTTTCTCTTTGTTTTTTCCTGCCATTTAACTCAGAAATAAATTAAATAACTGCTTTCATCCAAGAAAGGCAATTATTATATCTGAGCTGCAAATGTATGCAGCTTGCAACTCTTGGGTTCTCTGAGGTTTCAAATCCTGGATGCAGTTTCAGACCTCTAAAATTGTCATCAGATTTTAATTTTTATTCTGATGGGAAATATTAATATGTTAAATGTAATACTGATTTTAATTTATCTTGTTTTTTGAGCACAACCTCTAGCAAGTCAGTCAAAGGCCCTAAAATATTGCCTGCCTTCTGACCTATCTGTAGCATACTAAAATGTTGTCAAATAACAGATTTACATATCAATTTGTTTGGATACTGTATATACTAGGACAGAAGTATACTTCAAATGTATAGATAAGAAAAGGACAAATAAATGAAAAAGGCCAAAACAAAAACAAATTTGATTTAATGTTTGACATTGATGATATATTAAACAACTTATCTACATATGACATGATTAATCCCCAAGACATAAATACTTTTCCCGTCATTATTAAAAGTATAGTTTGAAAAAGTATAGTTTGAAAAGTATGGTTAGGATTGATTACTGTTCTGGGATCATACTTTGTGCATCCCTGCAATAAAGAAATAGTTGAATGCTCTTTCTGATTTTAAACCATTTCATATGTTGTTTAAGAGATGAAAATGTTGGATGCCTTGAGAAATTGGTATCTTTCAGTCACCTGGCTTGATAGCTTCTATTCAGGATATTAAGTGATTTAAGATGCTTTGACTTTCAAAATTCCATTTTACCTCTGTTACTTTTTTGTTAGATAAATTATTCATCTGTTCTCTGCTTGTAAGTTCTGATGAATAGTTGAGCCAGCAAAAGGAGTTTAACACAACAAAATGAAACACATGTTTCATAGTAAAGTATTACAGTTCAAAGCTAATACTTTATTTTCTCAATTACTTGATCCAGTTTGGTAAGCTGGCTTTGTCTAATATTGTTCTCTAAATAGAATGTTATCAAAATTGCTTTAAATCAATTACATTTAACTCTGCTGGTATAATATTTTCATACTGCAAGATATTGAAAATTAATTCAAAATTGAAATAATAGCTCTAATTTGGCTATGGCATTACAAAGAATAATGATAATATGGTTTGACTTTGTTTCTTGGAGAGAGATGTCAAAATTTATTTATTTTTCCCCTGTAGGACTCATAAAAACATCCTTGTTCTTCTGTACTATTGTGATTTAGACATTTTTTTCATTTGTCTTTTTAAAAACTTCTTCAGGAAGAAATCATCAAAAATTGTGTCTAAAATAAGTGATGATTTCAAGGAAAAGTTTCAGCCTCAAGTTGGAAAAGTTCATGATCCGTAAGTGAACTAAGAGAATTCAACATTAAGATTTTCTAGAAATAAACTGGTTGCTTATGAGAACTTATTCTCATATTAATTCAATAACATTTTAATCAATAACATTGGGCTAGATATGTTCTGGCAAATTCAGATTGATAGCATTCATAATCATTTACAATAACATACCACATAGCTTTATTTAAGCTTGATTCTTATTTTGAGATATTTTGTTCATATTGGGACCTTGCTTATTCCTGCTGCTATGCATGCTTGCCCTGATTTCCTGATGTAAATATCAGTAACATGCTGCAAAGTAGTAAAAATTCACTGCCTGGAACATTCAGGGAAGAAGAACAACCACCTTCTCCTGTACCTCATCTATTGAGAACACTAACATTCTTTTGTAGACAGTTTGTTTTCTCTTGAAAAGACCATTTTACTTAGCTTAGTTCAAAGAAAAGTGTCAACCTCTGGCATGTTATACTAAATACACATTTCATAGGCTTGCAAAATAGTACCTTAGTGAATTGAATACTTTTTGCTTCATTAACACTGAAACTCTGCATATATGTGTGGGGAGGTTTAGTAAAGACAGCTTGCTATTTTCTAGTTCCCCAGCTGCATTTCACTCAACCTAATTCAACAGAAAACAATACTAGTATTGTTGGCTTGCTGCACAATGAGAATTTTCCAGGATATGTTCTATGCAGAACTTGCTATAATACCAGTGGGCTTCATTTTTTGCTTCATGGTTCAGTCAAACCTTTCTGTTAGTGGCCTGAGGAGTAAACTCAACTGCTAGCAAGAATGAAGCAGAGAAAGTGAGCACTGATTTGCTGGTGTTCTCACAGCTCAATTAGCTAACTATGGTGATTAATTGAACATGCTCTCTGAAACCTCCAGAGCCTTATTAACTAATGTTTGGGATGTGTTTGTGAGGATGAAATGAAGATCCCAAGTATCCCAAGACTGAATGTGCCCAGGGAATGATTGGCAAATGAAACAGAGGTTTAGCCCTTAGGTGGTAATATGTATCCGAACTGTTTGAATATAATCCACAAGATAAGAAATCCCACAGTAATATATCTTAGTATGAGCCTGTCTGTCCACTAGAATTGACAAGAGAATTATAGTTTCCAAGAAAGCACATTCTACAAAGAGGGAGCAAGATTTAAACTTAAAAATGTCTAAATTGTAGAGGTACATGGCAGAAAGCTTTCTCCCATCTTGCTCCCACATTGTAGAATGTGCTTTCTTGGAAACTATAATTCTCCTGTTTTATGAAAGGAGTCAAGATTTCAGTCAGCCTTTTGAACTGGGTTAATAGAAATTTTAATTATTTTAACATACATGCATATATATATATATATATTTATACGCCTGCTATTCCCCATTAGGATGAACAATTTTATGTAAAACAAAAAAAATAAGTGCAGTAAATGTAATAAAAATAAGCAATGAAAGCAAAAAAAAGAAAATCAGATTAAAATTTGTTAGATTTACTCAGGGTAGCCCAGAGATGCAGTCTTGGACCAATGGGCACATTTGAAAATTTGAAAGTACATTACAAAATTATCACCAAGTAAAGCCTTGGAGTGGATGTTTTGTTTTTGTTTTTTTTCAGGATGGCTGTTCCAGTGAGCATATCCAATTATAGGATACCATTTTGCTAAAAGGCATAATGGCGAGGTTACTTCCTGAAATTATATCAATTCCTATTTCTCAGGATTATTTCTTAGAGGAAAAACAAGATATGAACAAACCAGTAAAAAAGCAGACTAACTGATAATTTTCAATTAGTAAACCAAAGGGACAGAGACCCCGAAATGGTATTACTTCTATTTTACTCTCTTGTCTCAGTCGTGAGTATTAGAAGTATATTGTAAAATGAAATCCCACTTAACAATAATGCTGTGTTTCATTAGCTTGTGGATGTGGGGCAGAGAGTAGGCAAGAAAACTTAGGAATGGTGGCTTCACCATCACCTCTTAACCATACTTCGTTAAAGTTTCTCTCTGACAGAGAAAAAAAGGTTTTGTATCTAAAAGATTACACTTCATTGAAAACTGAAAGCGATTCTTTTCATTTTCAGCATAGCAGATACGCTTAATGTTCCTCCAAACCACACATTTGGAATGCTTATTCACCCTGAAGAATACGGCAAGCATAAAAATAGCTTCTCTATATTTTACATCCTTGAAATGTTTTGGTTATGTTGGCTTTATTTTATTATATGAAAATTAATGCTCTCTTCTTCTAGGTACTGTACATTTATTCTAAAGTGGGCAACTTTGTATTTTCCAGGCGTTCATCTTAATAGCCTTTTAACATTAGCTATGCTAGGATAGGATTGATGGAAGAAGCTAAAGTCCAAAATACTAGGGGATGCTAGGTTGTTTACCACTGATGTAGAAAATTCAAATGTCAAAGGAGATAATTCAGACTGACTTTCATAATCTCAAAATCTTTTATTTATTATACTACAAGTTTACTTTGGAAGACTATTCAGAAAATTGGAAGAGCAGGGGAAAATATTATACTGCTTAATTCACTGTTCACTTGCTCCTGAGCAGAGTTCCAAGGACAGATACTTGCTTATAAAGCTCTGAATTTTTTCTGACCTGAGTATCTGGAGATATGTCTGCTTCCATGTGGATATGCTTGCATATTAAGATTACTATATTCTCAGGAATCCTTTTTAGTGTGTGCTTGTGAATATAGTATGAAGTAGTATGAAGATAGAATGGGAGGCAACCAATAAAAATATTTTTGTGGTCATGTCATGTTTAGGGAGTTTTCTGTCCAAGAACCATACTTGATATGATGATCTTATTTTCTCAGCTTGTATTCATAATTTCAATTACATTCTTTGAATTTCAGTGCCTGGATAGTATCTTATTTTGCTTTCTGATACACTTGATTTTATTTTAATTCTACTATTTTCTTTATCATTTTATTACATTCAGCTGATTTATTTTGTTATTAGTGGTCTATTTTATATGTTCCTTGTATATTTATGATGGAAGAATCTAGTTTAAAATATACAAACAAGCAAGTGGCATCATGGCTGTTGTCTATCAGTGAAGCCAATCTGCATATGTTTTTGATTATAGTGCTTTGAGAATAGCTTTGTGAAAGTATCATAGGCCAGTTAAAATATGGTAAAGCAACATTTTGATGGAATATATCTCTAATTTAGGTGTTGGGGATCTTCTTCATAACCGGCTTCCGAGTGAATATCTTAAGACTAAAGATAGAGAACGAGCTGTCTTTACTGCAATTCGACAAAATTTGAAAAAGGCAAATTACCACAACTTCGATAGTTTATTGCAAGCCTTCCGCCATTATGACAAGGTAATTGACTTTATTGTAAAATAAAGCTTTTTATATGAATGAGGGATGAAGCTTTACATTCCAGTATCTTAAATTCTGCAACCAAAAATTAAATAACATTTTTTCTTTTATTGCTCAGATTTACATCTTGATTCTCTTTCAGCAGCTCGAAGCAGCATGCATGCTATTAAAAACTCTTACCTCTAACAATTATCCCCATCACAGTTCTGTAAACAGGTTCAGCTGAGAGAATAACGGACTTGGATCTCCCTGATTATTATCCATGATAGTAGCATAGAACATTGTTTCATATCACTACTTAATAGATATATGCAGAAGCAACTTTTACATACAGATTCAGGTCTTTTCTTTAATAGGCCATGCTTCAGTGATTTATTTATTGTTACATTTCTATGCTGCCAATACTCTTGGTGGCTTACAAGCATTATATAGACATTATAAAATTCTAAACCCTGCCCCCATCGGCTGGCTGGCAATGTTCACATCTGGGGCATCCTCCACAGCTCCTGCTCTGCCTTTAATCTTTCCCAGCATCACAGTCTTTTCCAATGAGTCCTCTCTTTGCATTAGGTGGCTGAAGTATTTGAGCTTCAGCTTCAGTATCTGCCCTTCCACTGAATAGTCAGGGTTAATTTTCTTTAAGACAGACTGGTTTGATGCCCTTGCAGTCCAAGGGACTCTCAAGAGTTCTCCAGCACTTGAAGGCATCGATTTTTTGACACTCAACTTTCCTTATGGTTCAAATCTCACAGCCTTACATTACTATTGGGAAAACCATAGCTTTGACTATACAGACCTTTGTTGGCAAGGTGATGTCTCTGCTTTTTAATATGCTCTCTAGGTTTGCCATAGTTTCCCCCAAAGGAGCAAATGTCTTTTAATTTCATGGCTGCAGTCACCATCTGCAGTGATCTTGGAGCCCAAGAAGATAAAATCTATCAGTGCTTCCATTTCTTCCCCTTCTATTTGCCAGGAAGTGATGGGATCCAGTACCATGATCTTAGTTTTTTTAATGTTGAGTTTCAAACCAGCTTTTGCACACTCCTCCTTCACCCTCATCAAGAAGCTCTTTAGTTCCTCTTTACTTTCTGCCATTAGAATGGTGTCATCTGCGTATCGAAGTCTTGTACACCTTCTGTCTATAGGTAGCTAAGAGAACAGTTATTATATAAATTAACAAATCTTGGTATCTTACATATGATATCTTGGTGAAGAAGATGATTTATTTCTGATTCATCAGGATTGCATGTTTAAAATGCCTATTGATTGATTATAATGTTCATATTTCCCCACCCAACTCCTTGTTATTAGATCTCATAATATGAATAATGAAATGAAATGCTTTGTATTATAATGATATTTATTAAAAGAAAAAGTGCATAGCCCCATCTAAAGAAACATAAATCTAGACAGCTTGCAAGAGAAATAAAAACCCCAAAATCTCCAATTACAAAATAAATGAAAGCAAAAAAGCAAAAACATGGCAATTCAACCATCCTTCTCCAAAGTCTTCAACAAAACCATCCCTAGGAAGTTAAAGGTTAGAGGTTTGCTGAATCCCAGAGCTTTCCACAGGGCAATGGTTGCCAAGAAAAAGGAAAACTTCCTAAGTCCCATTAGATGGCAATATTTAAGGGAAGGGCTCTGGAGCATGCCTTCCTTATCCAACTTGATGTGAGCAGATACTCTTTTGCAGAAAGGTTGAGTATCCTGCAAATGTTGTAAGAAAGCTGATATAAATTGACCTACAGTGGCTTATCCTGTGTTTATATTCTGTCTTGTTTAAATTTTTTGTATTGAATAAATGTAGTTTAATACATTCGTGGTTATCATACTTAAACTGAGAACTAATTGGAGAACAAACTACAAAAAATGTGTACAAATTGATTGCATTAATTGACTAATAGGATTTTGGATTACATTAGAGTTGGCGAATTCGTTGCTATCCAAATGATGAACTACAGTACCTAATATCATTCATGTTTTAGAATGATGGCTGAAGTCAAAGATTTATCGACCCTGAATAGATGGAACTCTTTTTATTTCATCTCAGGCATTGACTTGCTCAGTAATCTTGTCTAAGATTTGTAAGTGTGTGAACAACAACCTGTCTCTTATAGTTTCTGCACATCCTATGCGATTAGATAGAATGGGTTTGCATTGTGTTCTGGCAATTAAGCAGTGTCTAATAGGACCTCGGAACTGGGCATTCTCTGTTGTGGTACCTTCCCTATAGAACAGCATTCCCTCCAGAAAGTTGTATGGCTTCCCTCTGATCATGTTTAAAGAATTTTTTGAAAACCTGGATTTTCCCCCAGGCTTTGGGTTAGGATGCACAGTAAGCTGCTTTCTGGATATATGATTGACATTAAGAAGAAAAAACAATCAAATATTATTCTTTTTTATTTTGATTCTTGGTAATTTTTATAGTATATGTCATCAGTGTCTATATGGAGCTAGATAGTTCAAGTAAATTTGAAATCTATCTTTCCATCTCTCTGTCTCTTTCTATCTATCTAATAAATGGCACCAACCTGTTGGGTTGTGTGAGTCTGTGTGGTAAAGAATGAAAAATTATAGAAATATCATTGAATGCCACTGCTGTAGATGCTGATGTAGTGGTCACATGAGCATACTTGGACTGGCAGCCTGATATTTTATACTACAGTGGAAAACAATGTAAAGGCAGCCCTTGAGTTATGACAGCAATTAGAACTTATTCTATAAGTACTTCAGAAATGCTCTAGCTGGTGGCAGCACAGAGCTGAACTCAGCTGATCCTAAAAAAGAAAGCAAAGAAAATAGGACAGACAATTTTATACATATACTATGCACACTCACACAAACATACAGTGGTGCCTCAAAAGACGAGATTAATCCATTCCGGAAGAACGCTCTTAGCGCGAAATTCTCATAAAGCGAAACGCAGTTTCCCATAGGA
>JANHZU010007321.1:51040-61892 GCA_032468055.1 Acrochordus granulatus | reverse complement strand
GATGAGAGGGAGGAGAGGCGGGGGCGGGGAGTGCCTGGAGGGAGAATCCGGAGTCCAAGTCTTGGGAGTTCCTTGTCTTGAATGCCTTTCACTTAATTTACGCTGTTTACACAGCGAGAGAGGAGAACCATCAGCTCCATTGTGAGATTTCCCGCGCAAGCTTATGGCGCGGTGCTCATCTTGCGAGTTGCCGCTTGTCAACCAAAATAAATTTTATTAAAATTTTTTGCTCGTCTTGTGAAAACCTCGTACACCGAGGTGCTCGCAATCCGAGGTTCCACTGTTCACTGAAAGCTGCTGTACCAGAGTCAAATTCCTTGCATGTCTAATCATGCTTGGCCAATGAAGTATCTGAAAAACATCTTAGTACCACATAATAAAAAGAAACATATTTTTTTCTATCTTTCCCTACTCTGGTATTCTACTGTTAACCTTTTTGGTCAAGTAGAAATATTTAGTATTTTGAAAGTAAGTCATGGATATTCTCCCAAAATAATTTGTGAATGATAGACATAACCAATCATAAAACACTCGTCACTCCCGCTAGCTCTTCAGATGTATTCTACCATCACAGTTCATTTCACATAGGAAATGTTTTTATAATGGTGATGCTAGAGGCTGGTATTCTGCTTTGCAGTATGTCCATCTTCTATTTAAGATGTAAAATATAACAAAGCAAAAGAGCATACAGGTGAAGTAAGGGCCCTAGATGTCAGGAGAGGTGTCCTACAAAGGATAAAGAATTAGAGATTACAAAGAAAGAACTTTCTGAGATTATGACTAGAAGTGTTTGAATCTAGGTTAACTCTGCTGGAGTCATTTATAATCCAGATGGACAGCTTTTCCAAAAGTATCTGAATGAAAACATGACTCAAATATTATCTGAAGTTATAAACTCTCTACAGAGAAATATGTCTTCCTACCAGGAGATGCCAGGCTGCCAATAAAGGCCTCATACTTACACTTTACTTTCACTGGCAAACATTTTAAATGAACTTCTACAAAGAACAGGATGTACTACTGTACTTTTTAGTACATCTGGCTGATGACTAAAATCATCAGGGGAAAGAGAGTATACAACCCATTCTAAAGTGCTTCTCAGGCTGACCAAAAAGCAATGAAATTTGTTCTGAGAAGAAAAAGTAAGGCAAAGCAAGGCACAAATAATTAGTATGTCACGCTCTTACCAAATGAGGCATGATTACCTTTTGATATGATCAGGGCCATTTAATGAGGTACAATTGACTCTCAAGATTTTATTCTGTTAACATATAAGAAGTAATAAATAGAATATAATCTGATATACACGAGGTATCAAATATCAGATCCACGTGATTATAATGAATGGTTAGTCCATCCAAGTCTTTCAATATTTCTTCCAAATGGGCCATTACACTTTGATGGTACATGTATTAGCCAAACTGTGCTTGCACACTATGCTTCTGCTGTAAAATTACAGACCTGCTTTTTGTGGAATTCAGTGTTGAGGAAGTAAAGTTATGAAAATGCACACTATAGCAAGTATGTCAATTTGAATACTAAGATGAATAATCAGATTTTTAGTATTTCTGATAATACATATAAAATATGTGCTAATTCACTATTACACAATATGCACAGGAGGTTAATATTAACTTCTTGCAAATATCTTTTAAGTCCCCTTGCTACTGCTAAAAACAGCAGCTCTGTAAATCCTTTGTTATGAGTCTTATGCTTTATTCCTCCTATTTATGGATTTCTATGTCAAAGCAAGGAGCCGTACAGAAAAAGAGTCAGATTTTCTAGAACTACAAATGACCAAGAAACTTGAAGACAATGAGACACAGATGGCTTATTTCAGCAGTAGCCTTCTCTCTACAGACAACTGGTTCCAAATAAGAAAAAAAATGGCTGACTAAAAATGTATTGCAGTTCCATGGCTTACCACTAATCAGAGGAACTCTTGCTTTGCTTACAGAAAGCTCAGCTAAAGGCTCAGAAGATGGAAGGAAACCCATTCCCCATCTAAACTTTCAGAGTGACAGACGGTTGGAGTAAATGCTATGAGGTTACTTAGATTGTGTGACCCTAGGCTACCATATCTTAGGCTGCAAAAATCCAGACATCTATGAGATGGCAGTTAAAAGATACTGAAACCTACCTGTGGCCATCAAAGCCTTGCATCCGATATATGGTGGCCCAAATTTGACTTGGTAAAAGGCAAACTTATTAAACTTATATGCTGCCGAAATCCAGAGACTCAAATAGGATTATATGTTTGCGATCCACTCATTTAGGATTTAGAGCATATCTCAACATGAAATTCTCCAAATGGGCTGAACTACAATTCCAATAGCTTTCAGCAATGTTGACTGGGGGGGCAGTGTTTTTCAACCTTGGCAACTTTTAGAAATATGTAGATTTCAACTCCCAGAATTCCCTAGCCAGCATGTTTAAAGTTCTTAAGTTCTGACTTAAAAGTTGTTAAGCTTGAAAAACATCTGCTTTAAGGAGCTATAGAGTAAATAAAAGCTATGGCAAACCTAGACAGTGTAGTAAGAAGCAGAGACATCCCCTTGCTGACAAAGGTCCGCATAGTTAAGGCTATGGTTTTCCCAGTAGTATTGCATGGCTGTGAGAGCTGGATCATAAGGAATGCTGAGCATTGAAGAATTGATGCCTTCGAATTGTGGTGCTGGCGAAGATTACTGGGGGTCCCTTGGAAGGCAAGGAGATCAAACCAATCAATCCTACAGGAAATCAACACTGGTTGCTCATTGGAGGGACAGATATTGAAGCTGAAGTTCAAGTCCTGTGGCCACATAATGCGCAGAGAGGACTCATTAGAAAAGATCATGATGCTGAGAAAGATCTAAGGGAAAAGGAGACGGGGATGGCAGAGGATGAGATGGATAGATAGCATAGTTAGTATGATAGGCATGGGCTTGGGAAGACTCCAGGAGGCAGTGCAGGACAGAGAGGCCTGGTATGCTGCAATCATTGGGGTCATGAAGAGTCAGACACAACTGCACAACTAAACAACAATTGCTAGAACTGGTATAAGAATTAACATTTTTATTCCAGCTTTATTGGAGCATTAGCTTTCCATAGATATCACCTAGTGCCAAAGCTACCAAAAAAGGCAAGATACAGCTGAAACAATTTTAAGTTTTATGCAAAGGCAGAAAAATGTGTAATATAAATTACTTGTCATATGTAGTTAGGATTGTTGTTTCTGTATTTTACTGTCAAGTAAGAACTGGCATTTGAGGATTATTTTTGTTTCAGGAACTAAAATAACTTAAGAGGCTGGTCTTGAGGAATTTATTATGCTTAGATTTTGATGATATTTAAAATGCTAAGATACCAGTGAAATAATATAGATGGAACAGTAAAAGAGCACATGAACAGAGAGATCATATACTATCTACATGTAACTGGAGCAGATCAAAACCCATAGATTTGCAGGACACATACATAATTGCGAGTATTTTGAAGAAGAGCTACTGGCTACATTATTGAGATATAATTGTTCTCAAATAGCTACAGGATATCCAATCTTCGTAGAAGAACATGTTCTTGAATCCATTATGGTTCCCACCTTACTGAGAAAGTAAAATTGTTTTGTTTTTAAATTGCCAGACTGATGTTGATTCAGTTAAAGATAAATCTTAATAAGCAGTAATCCCAATCAATATCTTTTCTGAATTTCATTTTCCATAATTATGCACAAAAACCCAATCTTTTAGTATGAGATATGCTAAGAATAAACTGATAATATTTTGATTTATATTTCACCTTTATTTTGTCCAACTTAATGTATATATAGTACTTTCTCCTCTTATTCTCCCAGAACAATATTTTGAGTGGGTTAGGGAAAATACAGTGCTTCTCCCAATGTATTCTCAATGGAATGATCTTGGGAGATGGGGATGGGAGTGGGAGGAGCAAATGCTGCATAGGAATGATCAGATAAGGGAGAGGGAAACTGTAGCTGCATAATGGGCAGAGAAAGAAACTAAGGAAACACCCTAACTTAGCAGGCTGTAAAAAGAGATGGTGGGAGATTTGTACTTTCAGACTTTCAAGATTCTATTCAATAAAGTAGGATTAGCACATCTGGTCATGTTTCCTATCTAGTCTATTTAGGAAGGCTGACATCCAAAATAATCCATCAGTCTGCATTCTGTTTAAATAGCTTAGCCTTCAGGAAATGTTGGGCATTTTGGAAACAGCTTGGTCAATGACTTTTCCAGAAAAATGTGCATATTCAAAACCATATCTGGAGGCTTTTTTAACATCTGGACATTAAGTTTTGATGTTTTTGTTAAGCTTTTGGCCTCATCTTGAGGTCTTTCTCAAAACAATTGTCATAGGAAATTATTAACAAGTTGTAATAGATTATTCCCTGGATAACTGAGGATTTGTACAATGTTTTCAAGCAAGTTGCATTATTTTGCTAAAGGACAGTGGTGAATCTGCCTTCTCTCTTTAAGACCACATGGTGCCTTGACTCTGACCATTTTCCTTGCCACTTTTATTCTCCATGAATGCTCCTGGACTGGGACTGAATTAAATGGAAGATCAATGGGGGATGGTGATAAATCAATTTTACATCTACTGACATCTACTTACAATTTGAGAAAGTCCTCAAGATAAGGCCAAAAGCTTAACAATGACATCAGAATTTACTGTCCAGATGCCAAGATTTAGAAGCCTCCAGATATATTTTATTGCCTGGATGAGTGAGAATTTGTATAGCATATTCAAAACCACTTCAAGGGAAGCTTAGGCTAATAGACCAGGTCTCCAAAATCAGTTAGTTTGGCTGTGAATATTAATTCATGCAGTTTTCTGATAACACAAGAATGAGAAAAACATATATCATTCTTTTTATCAAGTATGATAAAAATGTTACATAGGAAGAGACAAGCTTTTTTTTATCTGACAAAACCCATGTTGCTGAATTTCAACCTTTGTATGTGTCAGTATCTTGAAAAGGTAACAGCAAAACTGAAATTGCAGATTCCTATGATATGAAACTGATTTTATATTTGAAATCAGATCTCTTGTTTTGCTAGTTACACCTAGTCAGGCTATTATATTGTTGGAAGCTTGAATTTTAATTGTAATAGAGAGAGGACTGCATGCCCTCAAGGACATATTCAAAATGCATCCTCAGAATTGCTGACAAGAATATCTGGTGAGCTGTAGAAGTACTAATGAAGAGAATGATGACTGCTTCAGATTCTACAAGCATTCACATGGGACAACTTTCTAGCCATTAAAATATTTCTGTCAGTATTCTGAGGATGTGATGTATTTGATGATAATGTTTATGGAAAGGATTTAGCCTAGTGAAGGTCCTGGGGATCCTGACAGATCAGATGTAAAGCCCATTACAATTTAAACATATGTACACACAGAGAGAGAGACAGATACAAACACACATACTTAAAAGGAAGCACCACTAGGATCAATGAATAAATAAAGGTGTATTAAACGTATTAAACTTATTTTTTCATTTGCTTGTCTGATGGTGTAGTACTGAAATTAGTAAACAGTGTCGCTACTATACAGCATCAAACAAGCAAATGAAAAAATAGGTCTAATAGAAATCATACTTTAAAGCTCAGAAAGAAATAAAGAATAGAGGAGATATTGTTAGTAGGTGTAACAAAAATATATATTTCAGAAAAGTAGATTTGTCTAGTGTAAATACTAATGCAGTGTTTCTGAAATTTATCTTTCTACAATCACTACATACCCAGTATTATTTAAGGTGAACTTTTAAATTTTTTTCCTTTAAAGAAAAAGAAAAATGCAAATGGTAAAATTATGAGATATTATACAAATTATTTCTGGCAGCTTTGTGATCCCAAGGAAGGAGTCTCTTGACTCTTTGGACTCATATTAATCTGCTTTCTATGGTTATCTATTTTAAAAAGATTGTGATGTTCTAGTGCACCAAATATACAGTAGTTAGTACAGAGAATATTTTCCAAATAAGCAACTCATTAACTGGCACAAATCTGAATGGTATATACTGTGGCTATACTCCTAAGAACCCAGAGGGTTTTTTTCTTCAAATACCATTTTTTTAAATAACTAGTACATTATAATAAAACAGGAGCTGAGTCATTAAAGTTAGTGTTGAAAGCAGATATCATGTATGCCTTGATACTTTTAATCTACTAGAAACTCTTCAGCTGATTTTTATACACTATAAAGTAATTCCCATTTAACAGATTTTGGATTCAAGTAACTCATGAATAGCTGCCAAAAATATTAATGTAATTACCTTTTGTAACATATTCACAAAACTATCCTCAGAATCTCTCATAACTGCATCACTCTATTATATCAAATATTTAAGATTTTGAACTGTCTTTCAGTTGTATTACATCAAGATAACATAATTAAATCATCATAATTCTATTTTAAATCTCTTTCATGCAGTTCTTATGTTGCAGATTTTGCCACATGTTTCCCTATTTAATTTATACATTACATTTTTATTGTAAATGTAAAATGTACTACATTTTTGCCAACCTCAGTATGCTGAGAATCAGGACTAACAAAATATCATGCCTCCCAAAAGACCTGCTTAAGACCAGAAGCCCAGATGAAGCAGGATTTCCTGAAAACAGAGAACATATTGGGGATACCGTACAAAGCTGCTTCAGAACGGGTGCAGAGCACATAGATGGACATGCCTATAGTTTCTGCCTCTGAAATCAAAATAGTTCTGTACTTAGTTAGAAGATTCCAGGAGTGCATTAGGTACAGAACTATTTTAGTTTCAGAGGCAGATTAGATATATTGATCCAAATGTTCTCACTTGAAAGCCTGAAATGTGGCATGATTAGAGTGCCTACTCAACTATACAGTACAACAAAATCAATGAAACTGCAGCATGTCTCTAATTATGTCTGCACACGCATATGCAATACTGTAACTTCTTAATCTTTACAGTGCAGTTTTTGGTATTAAAAAGCTTTTCTTTACCTATGTCCCATGTCATTGGTTTTTTTTCCAATTCCTTCTTGCCAATGACATACCAAATGCAAGCCATCCAATGAGCCAGTAACGCAAACATAGACATCAGCAGTGTCAGAACAATTGTGCTGTGCTGGGAATAACGATCTAACTTCTGAAGAAGACGTAAAAGGCGCAACAAGCGTACAGTCTTGAGGAGATGAACAATCGACACCTAAACATACAAGAGAGTGAAATCAGGTTATAGTTATATTTCCAAACAGACTAAAATTGGCCCATTTATTTTCAACCGGGCATGTTTTGCACTTTAGGATGGAAAAAACTGCATGTTTTTATTTGTATTGTCTATTTATAAAATGTATGCTTTTTAAATAGTACCAAAACTAGGGGAGAAATGTAATTAAGAAAAAAAAATAACAAGCAAAAATGGATTATTGTAATCATTGTAGAAAGAGTAAGGAAGTGATACTGATGACATGTTATCTTATATAGGTAGTCCTTAAAATATGACCAGTCACTTAACAGTAGTTTGAAGTTATGATAAACCCCTTAAAAGCTACATGCAACTTCATTTTAAAGTTATGGCTGCTATAGTGGCCTGCAGTCATTTGCCCTTACCAATGACCCCAGGAATGTTGTTACACTCCCTGCCTCTCTCCTCCTCATCCTACAGAAACCTGCAGCTCTTGAGCCAGCTCCCCATATGCCTGTCACCCGTCACACCCTCACCTTTTGAAGATTTCAGGACTTCATGTTATAGAAGAAGGACAGGCCACACATCTCTGGGCTGTATGGTGGCAATCTGGAAGCAGTTGCCATTTTGGCCCACCTATCCAGTTCTGGGTAGGCCAAAATGGCAGCCGTCAGCAAACCACTCCATTTGCTGCCTTCTGCAGCACTCTTCAGACTGTGTTAAGGAAGTAAAATGGAGCGGTTTTGTTACAGTTTTGACCTGCCCATGAGTGGGCAACCAAAATGTTGGCCATTTCTGGCTCACTGCCATGTGGCCCAAGAGCAATGTGCCCTTCTTTCCCAACATGAGATCTGGAAGTCTTCAAAAAGTAAGAGAGAAGAAGGGATTTGGCTGGTGGGGTGGGAATCAGGCTTTAGGCCTGGGGACTGGTGGAAGTGGTAAAGGCCTGTAGAGATGCAAGATCCTGGAAGCAGACATGGGATGTTGAGGGGGTTGGGGAAGGCTTTGGGAGGCCTGGGACAGGTGGCCTCGGCCTGCACTAAATTTCCAAGGCCCTTTCCCAACCTTGAGGTACTTTTTCCTCTGTTTAATGACCTGCATGTTCATTTGATGGCTGCATCAGGGAGAGCATGGGGTGGGGGGTTTTTAAGCGAGCTCACCTTGCTGAGTGGCTGTCATGACATACAACTGTAATGGGCAGGCTCCATTATAGTTGTATCTCGAAGTCTGTCCATAATTCGTGATATGCTTATCCCTTCTCTAATTTCTAGAAAAAAAATTCTAATTCCAGTTTTTCTTCTCTTGATTTTTAGTAAATACAACAAAGATAAAAAAATTCTCTGTACAATTAAAAAAATACTTAGGTACTTCCCTCAATATGACCTCCTAAAAATGTATTAAAAAATTGGGCAATCTTCGTGCTAAAACTACATTACTGTCCTCCTTCTTCACTTTCTCCTCTCCAAAGGTGCCAGTGAGTGAGAGATTTGTGCATATAGAACTGATATTTCATCTACCTGACTTGTGGATTATTTTAAAATGGTATTCTTATTTCATGGTTTGTGCTACACTGTATTGTTTTCCTTAAATTGATGGAAAATGGTGTTGATGATTTTTGCAAATAGTTGTCACAGGGATCTCCATGGGCACCCCCCATGAACATAAAAAACAAAAATGTCAGGGATTGTGGAATTGCCACTCACTATGAGGATGTAAGTGGTCACATCCTTTTGCATATACTGTACTAGAATATATTATTCCACTACTCAATGTACAGATTGTATTATATTGTTATCTAAAAAGTATAATAGACAAGGAAGAAAAGCAAATCTGGGGAAAGACGGAATCCTATATACTTCAGTGAAGTTAATTTAATTTTCTTTTTTCTGCAGTGGACTAAATTAAAATCCCCATCTTATAAAAATAATGATGGCACTTTTGTAAATGACTGTAATAAATCAAGTCTAATTCCTTTTTATTCATTCCCAATGCTTTTTCTCTGTTCTTCATAGTTCTATCTCTTCTGTACGTTCTGAAATATACATTAATACAAACATGCATATATATAAAAGCACATTTTCATAACCACGTATTTGGCAAGAAACTATGAAGAGTCAGCATTTATCTCCTGTGGCTGGCTGGATTTGATACGCTCACAAATACAAGACCTGCTGAACTTCATTTTCTGGTTCATCAAATTTGATCAGTTAGGTTAAAATTTTCAAGCAAAATGACATAAAACAAAAACAACTAACAGCCATGCAATTCAGAGACTGTCAGAACTATGGCATACTTCACAGGGAAGAATGTATTTAATTAGATGCAGGATTTTTAATTAATACAGAGAGATAGAAAATATGACAAAGGATTCAATAAAAGAATAAATTAGGTAACATTGCACAGTTTGTTCCATGGATCACATTTTTAAGAACACCACAGATAAGTGGACAGTTTTAAAATAGAGAAAGGAAGGGGTTTGTAGGTATGTATGTCACAAGAAGGGCCATTTATGAAATGGGTGTGTCACATCCCTCAAATGCCATAACTATTCATTTGCATCAATTGTTGTAATGCAAATATGTCATGACAGATTTTGTGTAATAGTGTCACTGTATACTTATTGTTCTTTCTTTTCATGTCATTATGGTTTGGTATGGATGCTGTCTGTTATATATGGAAAATTTATTTTTAATTTATTTTCATAAAGAAACATTCCAACTTCAGCATAATATACATTGTCCCAAACATATTTTACTAGCCTAAAGGTAAATACATTTTTTGTAGTATTCAGTTAGTACAGGCAAACCTTGCTTGCTGACTGCCTTATCTGAATTACAATGTTGCTGAAAAAAAAACTTTTCAACTCATGCCTGCATTTACAAACTTTGCAGCATCTCTCAATCATGCGATCCCTATTATATTTAGAACATGTTCTGTTTTTTTTCTTTTTTTTACTCTTTCAGAGTGGATAAATTGGAGAGAAAGAGAGTACAAGAGAGCAAGCACACAACGGAGAATGCACAGTGAAAATGCAGTAGTACCAGCAATTCTGAGTGCACTAAATAAGCAGAATAGAGAGATGGTTTAAGGGAAGGGGAGGAAAAATAAGAAGGAAAAAAAAGCAAGCAATCTCTTGACAAACCTCCTCTATACCTGACCCATTTTTTCTCACAAAGTGGAGAGATTGGAGAAGAAAGGTTAACAAGAGATTTTGCTGGCACACCATGAGGATACACTGACTGTTTGCATCATGCATTTGCTGCTGCTAGCCCCTAGCATTGCTCCTGATGTGTACTTCCCATTATGCCTGCTTATCCTCTTGTAATCCCTTCCTCTCCAATAAATATATATACAAACAATTTCTTTCTTGCTAATTATCCAGCCCCCAGTTGAAGATTCCAAAGTGTGGGGGAGTGGTTAGGAGACAAACAAAAGTAGAAAGTGTGGAACTAATTAGTCTTGTCAGTTTTGAGCTGGCTATTTCAGTGCCAGGTGACCATTGGAGGGATAATGGAGAAAAGGCAAAAAGGGGAAAAGGAAAGAACAGTCACAGTCATATGATTTTCTCGATAGCTATTGCCTTGCTTAACAAGACAGTTGCTGGTCCCACTGCAGTCACTAAACAAGGACTGCCTGTAATTAGAACTTCTTAGAAGGTGCATTTCACCTCAATAATATTGG